>OZ035880.1:180116480-180138980 GCA_964034835.1 Muscina levida | reverse complement strand
TCTGTATCTATATCTATATCTGTATCTGTATCTGTATCTGTATCTGTATCTGTATCTGTATCTGTATCTGTATCTGTATCTGTATCTGTATCTGTATCTGTATCTGTATCTGTATCTGTATCTGTATCTGTATCTGTATCTGTATCTGTATCTGTATCTGTATCTGTATCTGTATCTGTATCTGTATCTATATCTGTAGCTGTGTCTGTATCTTTAATGATACATGTATCATACTTAATATATTCACTACATTCGTTTCAGCCATTTAGATGTGGTCCAGGACCAAACAAACAAACACACACATTTAAAATATTGAACACTTTTAATATTTATATCTTATCTAACTCAACTATAAAACTTTACAAGTATTGTAAAATATATAATCTTCCAACACGCAAAAAATACCTCAACCATTCCAATAAGCGCTATTTTGTAATTAATCTAATTATTTTTTTTTCGTAAACTTTGCCAAAACCACAAATCCCTTACCACAAAGATCCCTGTTGTGGGTTTTATAATTAATTGTTAAAAAAAGTTACTTTTTTTCCTTGCTGATCTGGCAAAACAATGGAATGTACAAGAAAAGTATTTATACTTGCATAAGAAAAATTGAAGTAATTAAAAACATATTGAAACATATTGTACCTAACCTCACACTCCCCATGTTACGCAGTATCTCAATAATGTTCAAGTAATCTTTGCGCATTACCCCTAAACCCCCCAATTGGTAATCGTTCTCCTGCTTTTCCCTTTAGTCTAGACAATACAAATATAATACGTTAATGCAAATATGCGACAGACAGCTTAAGGGCTTTTTGCTTACAGGTAAATATGTTTAGCATTCAACAAACAAATTGTTTATTTATGTCCTTTGGATGTGCCCCCTCAAGCATATTACGTTGTTGGATACAACATGTACATTTATTGCTTTAATGCAGCTGTTGCAGTAGTTAGATGCGTTTTTGTGTTAAAACATATTGTATTGGTATAATATGGTTGGTTGAAAATGGCAACACAATTGTAATTTAATAGAATTCAATAGATATCAGCTATTAATAACATTATTTACTTGTTATTAACCTTTTTATATAGAGGAAACGTAGTGCAAATTGTGAATCAGGTCACAGAAATTACTTCATATTTGGAGATTTCTTATTGAGATCCATTAGTCCACCACATGTTATAAGATATTTTCGACAAATTTGTTATATAAAGTAATGAATATTTGCAGTTATTTCCGAAAAACTAGAAAGATGCTTCCTACTAGGATAACAGCAGTCTATAACAATTTCTACAATGGTTTTCTATGAGTGAAATAATAGAAAAACGTATATTGGCCTATTTGTAAAAATACAAAATGTGTAATGATGTGCAATATATTTCTAGTATTTTTTAAAGTGCTACTATGCCACTTTCATGTCTTTTTTCGAAAAAGTATTTTTTTGAAATATAAACTATAATTCAAACGGACTATAAACAATTCACCATAAAAAATTAGAAATAATAATTAGTCACTTAGTTAGACTGTCAAAAAAAATTCAAATTGTCATCATTAACTGAAAATAAAACTAGTAAGGTAACTACCCTCGGTTATGCCGAAGCTCTCATACCCTTTATTAATAAAATGGTGATAAGACTGGTTATTTGCACTACAATTACATTTGATTAACCTTTTAACCGTATAAAGGAGAATTTTGAGTTGGAAGCAGTTTTTGTCCGATCTGGCTCTTCTTAGAACTTAACTTCCGCTTAGTAAACGGAAGTAGCTCTTAAACTACGGCTGCCAACGAGGGGACAGATAGACGGACACCTTAAAAAAGGGAGAGTCTGTATAAGAAGGGGTGCAGATTTTGTCCGATAATGCTCATTTTAGAATATAACTTCCGCTTGTGTACCAAATTTCTACTCAATAGCTTTTTAATTAAGGCTATAATCGCTGGTGGAGGCAGACGGACACCCAAAAAAGGAGGATGGGAGTAGTATTCGTCCGTATAGATCATCTCAGAGCTTAACGTCTGCTTAGAGGGTGGAAGTATACATACCCAATTTCAGCTCGATTTTTTTAAACTATGGCCCGACACCCTAATAAGCGGGAGTTTGTATGGGACAAGGGTGTAGCTTTTGTCCGATCTTGCACACCTTCACTTAGAGGATAAAGGCTTGCATACCAAATTTCAGCTCGATTGATCTTAAACTGCTGTAATCGCAGGGACAGGCATCCAAAAAAGGGAAATTTGTATGGGAGGTGGGTGAAGTTTCTGACTGATCTTGCTCATTCAAGAACTAAACTTCCACCTAGAGGACAGAAGCTTGCATAAATATTTAGCTCTATACCTTTTTAACTGCGACTGTATTCACAGGGACAGACCGCCTAACAGGGACACTTTGTATGGTAGGTGAAAGTAGTTTTTGACCGATCTTGCTCATCTTAGAAATCAACCTCCAGTAAGGTCAGAAGCTGGTATACCAAATTTTAGCTCGATATCTTCATAATTACAGCTGTAATCGCGGGGACAGATTCAAAAAAGATGAAGTTTGTATGGAAGGTAGAGTAGTTTTTGACCCATCGGGTTCATCTTAGAAATGAATCTCCGCTTTGTGTACATAAGCGTGTGTTCCAAATTTCAGCTCGATGTCTCTGAAAATGCTGTAGTTGCAGAAACAGACCCCAAAAAGGGGCAATTTGTGGGAGTAGTTTTTGATCGATCGGTCTTATCTTAAAAACATAACCTCCGTTTAGAGCGTAAAAGCTGGTGTTCGATATCTCAAACTACAGCTGTAATCGCGGGGACAGACAGGGAGATTGTATGAAGGGTGGGAATAGTTTTTGACCGATCGAGCTGATCCTAGAACTTAACCTACGCTTTGAGGATATAAGCTTGTATTCCAAATGTCAGACAGCTTATGGTTAACGAGGAAGGTTCCAAATATGTAGCCAAGTATTTTTCTCTCGAAGACTTTCAGATTTCTGCGCTGTAGATCAAGACAAGTAGGATCAGTGTCTGGTAGAGTTGGATCTTTGTTCGTTCCGAGAAGGCTTTGTCATTAAATCACTTGCAGCAGTTTGCGACTGCTTCTCAATGCTTGGAAAGGCTAAGTAACATCCCGCAGTCTTTGTCCAATGATATCTATATCATGGCACTGTCAGATTTTTGTCTATTTCCATTGAAAACTTCGTGTCGGTCAATATCATCGCTCAAAATTGTATCAGGTTCGAGGGGATAAAAAACTCGCTATTTTTTTGAACAAATTGCGCACATTATCGTCAAAGGAACTCATGCAAAGATCTAAGACCCTCACGGCTATACATCACCAGAAATCAGATTTAATACTTTTATATAGAGTACCGGCAGTGGCATAATAGTTTGAACACGCAACTACCATGCGTAGCGATTGCCGGCCCCCTTAATGTTGTCGACAGCAACGTCACAGTATAGTGTCGAGTCAAATCGTCATGTCTAGTAAAAGCTTCTCAAACTTCTGAAGTGACGTTGGCATTCGTCGATAAACAAGTAGGATCCAAAATAGAAAGAATTCACAACAACGCGAGAAGCTATCCTATACCTCATTCATGGGGTGTAAAGGGAATTTAAGTATTTTTTTATTTTCTATAGAAGGTGCCACGCCCACCTATTCGATCACTTATGGAAAAAGGAACTCACATAAAGTACACAAAAAGTACATTAACTTACACTAATAGTAGTCCAGTTATGTAAGGTGCCATGCCTTTTTAAGATCTGGTAGTTAGATGCAGAAATTCAAAAAGATCGGTTTAATGGTCTAGTCCGATATCATCGACAAACTAACAACCATCCAAAGTACTATTTTTAACGAGTTTGATTGTTGCAACTTTCGTTGCTTGCCATTTTTAGGATACCGATCTACCCCAATTACCATTTTTACATTTGGCGAACATGTATCACTGTTGTTACATTTACATTGCACATTTAATTTTCCTCTACCATTGTCAAGGTCTGTAAAGTAATTTTTCGTGTTTAGCCCCAAGGTAACTTTATGTTTAGCATTTTCTTCTTATGCGTTAAACAAAACTAGTAGTATGTAACAAATATGTATAAATAATTTTGAAAACTACACATATGCACAAATATTTCCTTGTACACGGGAATTTGTAATGTATACAAAGATGTTACGGTCACACATATTGTTTAAACAAAACCAGATTAAAATATATTAAAACAAAAAATAAAAATGTAAATGGAGACTTACAGTCATGTTCTGGAAAACAATTCGGTTTGAAAACAGAAAAATCGGTTTACCGATTTTGCTCTTGTTTTCCAGAAAATGGCTGTTAGATTGATTTTCTTTTTGCTATATATTTTTCTCAAAAATTAGACCATCAATTGGACCATCAAATCAATATAACGTGTTGTTTTTTATTTAAAAAACATCGGTTTCTATATGAGGTGGTTTTTAATTAAGAACAATTTAGTTCATTTTATTCAGATTATAATACTTTTGTATTAAAACAAATACGAAATAGCAAAACTTACCGCAAAATTTTATTCACATATTTTAAATGTTATACGTTATTTTTGTAAAGACATACCTGAAAGAAAAGAAATATATATACATATTAAAATATCATTTCAATATATTTTTTTTAGAAAAATTATTATTTAAATGTTGTAATAATTATTTTTTTATTTTCAGGAATGAAAGGTGAGTTTTTTCTTTTAAATTTTATATTGTAGGTATACGTGTCTCACTGAATAGACATCAATGCAAAGTGATTCAGAGGACACTCAAAAATGCCTTACAAGGATCGTAGAAGATATCTGAGCCTATATCAAAATTTGGAGTAACAGATTAACAGATCGCAGCGATTAGATTTTTTTTTATATATGCGGCTCTCACAAACGATGACTAGTTACACTTTATTTCATAAATACCTTATCAGTTCCACTTCTTAAAATTTATCTGTAATAACTCTTTGACATTCACCACCAACTATTATACATCAAAGAGTTATAATTTAATAATACATAATTTCATATTCCTCACAGCCTTTTAAAGCTCTTGACTACATAAAAAAATATATGTCCAAAATAATATTTATCTCCTACAACAATAAAACCACTCAAAATATGCTAATGAGAATACAGACAGGATGCCCAGCATGTAACCATTGCATTTGTGGTTTAATAGCCAGCATTTAAAATCACAATGATTATAATTTAAAATAAATGCATCATCATCCACAAAAACCACATAGGACATTCCAAAGCAGCTTGCAATACAAAGCCAAATGAAACAACACAGATTTAAGTACCCCTCTACTACAACATTGGACCGCGAAGCTCAACCAACACCACACAGCCTTCAAAGTTGTTAAGCATCATTATAAAGCAAAGCCCACAAGAACAGCGGGCGGGTCTATGCAACAATGCACATAAATAAAATATGTGAAGGAGGACACACAACAAAAAAAAAGCGCAAATGAGTGCAACTGTTTGCTTTTTTTCAAGAGTGTTGAATAGGCGGCTAAACTCCAACAAAGATTTATTATTTATTATGACAAAAGAACGTTATGACTTGGTCCTTCCATAGATCTTGTTGGCGTCTTTGTTTTCGTTACTGTTTATGTTCAAGTCCTGCACTGCACTGCACGGCACTGGTCTTGCCACTTCCGCTGTCGTGTTGAGAGCACAGATACAATTGTGGTTTTTAATTTAATCCTCTTATAAGGTCAAGTGGTGGTTACTGCACAAACCAATTTAGCTTAAGTGGCAATTTATGAATATTACAACGCGTGACAATTTTTGCGTTAGGCAAAAGAAATGTTGAAACAATAATTACAAGCAATTGACTAGGACACGTACTTATGTTTTGCTGGCCACAAAAAACCCATTGACAAATGTCACACCTTCATAAGGGTCAGTCTTAATTTCAGTAATGGTTTAAAGCAATTGGTTGCAGTGAAGGCAACTAAATAAATGCAATCAGCAATATGATGCAAACAGATGAGCGGACTGATATCTATATATATAAAAAATTGTTGCAAGTGTGTTGTGACTTCATAACTCACGAACGGCTGGCCCGATTTGCATAAATTTTTTTGTATGCGTTTGGGTGGCGCCCCGTGTGGTTTATACTTACAATTCGGTCCAATTGGACAAATGGGCGTGGCACCGCCCATACAACTTGAAAATCAAAAGGGCTGTATCTCATGAACTATCAGAGGTATGAAGATGAGATTTGGTATATATGTTGTTGGAGCAGTATTAATTACAGCCAAGGTGAAAGTGGGCGGTCCTACTAGACCGGTCCTAATAGACCGATTGATACGAAAATTTTACCAAATGGTACCGTTGACCTGTTGATGGTCCCTGGCTATAATAGATTGTGATTGGACAAATGGGCGTGGCACCGCCCATACAACTTGAAAATCAAAAGGCCTATATCTCATGAACTATCAGAGGTATGAAGATGAGATTTGGTATATATGTTGTTGGAGCAGTGTTAATTACAGCCAGCGTGGAAGTGGGGGTGTGCCACGCCCCCTTTTCAAAACCGCTCCGCAGGCTTTCCCAATAGACAGATTGATACGAAAATTTTACCAAGTGGTACTGATGACCTGTAGATAGTCCCTGGCTATATTTGGTTGTGATTGGATAAAGGGGCGTGGCACCACCCATACAACATGAAAATAAAAAGGGCTATATCTCGTGAACTATAAGAGGTATGAAGATGAGATTTGTTACATATGTTGTTGTTGCAGTATAAATTACAGTAAGAGTGGAAGTGGGCTGTACCACATCCCTTTTAAAATAAACAGTTATAACTGCCAAAATTCCACAGTATATTGCAGTTCACCTAGAGATATGAACAGTAAGGTGGGACAGTTTTTTTATTCGCAAAAATTGTAACCAAATCTACGATGAATTGTTAGAAAATGTCACCAATAAACTTTGTGTGTAATATCAATTCCTAGCTCGCGCTGGGAAAGCTTAATTTAGTGCAGATAACTTAAATTTTGATAGAAGTGTCTTAAATCTTAAGTCTGTACGCTTTCAATAATCATGGGGCAACGAACGTCACTTCCAAAAGAAGCGCAAAACGAAGTAAATAAACGAAAAATCCTTTTATCTCAAAAAAAGTATCAGCTAGGATTTTGATTCATGTGGATTTTTAATGTACAATTGACACCCAACAAAACCCCATTTACTGTTTTTGATGCCATTTTAGGTCAACCAATTCGTCATTCAGGCGAGGTGTGTGAAGTGCGATAGACTTTCATTGAGACTTTCTTTGAAAAATCACCATGTAAAGACTACACAAGAACAACGTTTACAAATCTTGCAAATTTATTTTCAAAATGCGCGTTCTGTTTGCCCTTTGTGAAGTTTATGGTGGAAATATTCATCCATCTGAGAAGCTAATAGAAGCCATCAACGCTGTAGACGTAAGTGTGACAGGGGACTCGAATTTATCGAACCGACGCCGTTCTCAGCAACTCGATCTCTGCAAATGCTGAGGAAAGATCTTGGCCTATATTCATATAACCAACTGGTAGAGGAACTAAAACCAGTGGACGATCAATTGATTTTTTTTATTTATCATGTCATTACACATTATTTGAAGGAGAAATGGTTCCAACACGACGGCGTAAAATGCCATACAGCGCGTGAGATCATCACTTTGTAAAGCCTAACGTTGGTGACCGAATTATCTCATAGAATGGTATACGAGTTCAATACAAAGATAGAATTCGGAAATATTCTTGATCCATGTGAGAAGAAGATATGGCAAAAGAGGTTTTTATGGCTAAAGGCATAAAGCTTCAAACGAAATTTCCATTTTCGGTCAATAGGCGGAGAAGGAATGTCAAAAGTGTTTTTTACGCCCAAAGAGATAGTTAGTATACAGACGGTTACCGCTACTACATTGAATTTTTATCTTTAACGGAATGTCTGTTTCCGATTTGTAAAAGATATGACTTTGCTGATGAATTTTTTACTATCGTCATAGAGCCTATGATATTTAGAATTTAAAACAACAACACTTAATTTGTTAACTTTCATGTTAAGGACTTGCTTGAAATTAGTTACATAAGTCGCAGTTGGCAGTAAATGAAACGAAGTACCAATTTAGTAATCCATGACATCATTAAGAAGGTCATACGTGTAATGTAAAAAATATCGTCCACTAATTACAACTCTGATCACAATGCTATTGTCACCTACTGACATCGTTACTTACTTTGTAATCAAGCGTGTTATCAAGCTCGCTGAAACCTCTGCTTATAACGTAATTGCAACTGAAATGACACTTACTAACATCGTCACTTACTTTGTAATTGAAGGCGCACCGATTTAACGGCCTATGACACTCTTATGCTAAATTTAAGGAGGAATATACCCGAGACATTTGTCGGTGATTTCTACTCAATATAGCTGATATCCAATAAAGTATATGATAATGAACTCGATGGAAGGCGCAGAAGAGTAGGACCAAAACTCCGTCGGAAAGATCGGGTTACTAAGAACCTTTATAATTGGTTCAGAACTGACTAAGTTATTTCCCCTTATTATGTATGTCCGGCCGTGGCATAGTGGTTAGAACACGCGACTACCATGCGGGAGATCTCGGGTTCGATTCCCGCCTCCAGTCAACAACATTTTTCTTTCATTGCCGGCCTCCTCGACAGCAACGTCGCAGTATAGTGTCGAGTCAATCGGCATGTCTAGTAAAAGCTTCTCAAACAGTGACGTTTGCATTCGTCGATAAACAAGTAGGTGCCGTTAGTTGTGAATCTAAAAATAAAAAGCGTGTTAATTCACAACAACGCGAGAAGCGATCCCATACCTCATTCATGGGGTGTAATGGGAAATAAAGTAAGTATGTATGTCGTAGTCACGTCAAATCTTTGTCGTTCAAAATATGATGTCGTTTGTGATACTGAAACACGACTGACCTTGCATCTATCGTGTTCTTCTTCTTCAGATGATGAAAAATTCTGAAAACTAAATATTTGTGTCACTTATTACTAAATTTATTCAAATAAAAAAAAAAAACAATCAAATGTTGTCGAAAATCGACTACAACATACATAATAAGGAGGATTAAGTAATAAGTGAAGAAAGGCCCAAAACCCGTTTTTGAATCGTCAGTCAAGTTTTTGAGGGTGTTAAGAGACTTTGGTTTGCAGGTTCATGTTGTACAAACCTAAACCGTGCACGAAGTCAATCCCCTAGTTCCAAACGACTGTAACATAGTTTTTTTTAGTATATGCGGAATATATCGTCGCTGCGCCCCCAATTATGTGTAATTTTTCAATTTTATGTATTGCATTTATTTTTAAAGTTTTTGCGGTCGTCTATCGACCCTTAACTCCCTTTCGCGATATCTTGATTGGTTTGGAAGTTAGCAATATAAGTTATGTGCAGAATATAAAAAAAATGTTCAAAAATAAACGAGTTTTTATTGCTCTCCTCAAAAGTAATTGAAAACCACATGACTGTTTTGGCCGGCATAGCGACAAAATGCTTTCTGAATTGTAAATCATCTCTCTGGTTGCTTCTTAATGACAATATTTGTTCCTACCATAGCGTGAATGTCATATTGATCGTATATAGCACACATTTTCTTTCTTTTCCAATATAACCCGTATTTTCCTGTCACATCATGTGTAAATCCAAAATCGAAAAATCGCTGTTAACTTGACAAAAATATCTCATTGTTGACGTTTTTTTCTTTCACGCCATGCACTTTTCATCCAAAACATACAAACAACGCTTGCAATTGGAATTGTTCGTTGTTTCCTACGGTGTTTTCCAATACAACTGATTTTCCAATCTCTTTTCCACTTCATGATTTTATGATTATTGGTTTCTTGTTATAAACGTTTCCTCCTTCTGTCGCTTGCTTCGTATCGTATCGTATGAATAGCTAATGCCTTTGCAGTTGCTAACAGAAAAATATACAAGAATAAGATCATGAATTTTTACTACCATCGTCGTCGACGTCTCCACTATCACCTTTAGTAGGTTTTTAGGATATTTTATTTATGTCAAGATTGGTTTGTGTTGTTCGCATTGCATTGCACAAACTTTAGCCAAGAAATCGTATACCTTTGGCTGGCATCTGTCAACATACAGGAAAATATTTATGTTGATATGTGTAAAGGCAACGTTTATATTATTAGCATTTATATGCAGTTAAATAAGCTGTCAACTTTTGTGTTATATATTCTTTTGGGTTTAGGGATAATAAAATGGCAACCGGATTATTTGCTGTGTCGACATGGCCATCAGGTATTTGCTTAGAGACATCGTAGAATTAGCAATAGAGTTATTCAAGTGGAAGTTACATACAGATAGAGTTTGCATATTATTGATGTTTGCTGGTTGCAGCAGATGATGGCAGTGCAAGCCCTGCTTTCAGTATTTACAATGAAATGAGAAATACTCAATGGCTGTTTAGCTGAAAACCTAAGCGATTTAACAACAAGATAAGCAAAAAATACAATAGGTTATAAAGAAAAATTTGGCATGAGTACGTTACACTCTATGGGGATTTTACTATACTGATCTAGCAGCTTTACCCTGCCTTGGAATTTCTCAACCCCCAGAAAGGCTCTTGCACTGCGTAGTAAATACTACAACTTACGAACGTGGTTCATAAATTAGAGACCTGAAGTATTAAAGAATTTCATATGCTTCCGTCTTTTGCGTGTGTTCTCCTTGTTCCTTCCAACAAAGTTTGGGTCTCCCCGCTCTGCGCCGTCCTTCAGGTTCTTCTAAAAACACCTTTCTGGATCATTTACATCCATTCTGGCAATATGCACCAGCCATCGTAGTCGTTGAGATCTGACTCTTTTAGCTACGCCGATGTCCTGGTAGAGCTCACACAGCTCATGGTTTATCCGATGGCGAATCTCGGCGTCGACACAGATAGGTCCATATATTTTTCAGAGTACTTTTCTCTCGAGTACTCCAATGTTTTGTATGTCTGTTGTCGTAAGCACCCAAGATGCGGCAGCATACAACAGAACGGGCGAAATCAACATCTGGTCTAGTTGTTTCATAGTATCCATAGATAAGGTGGTGTTACTAAAGTTATTGTCGAAGTCTGTAAAAACATCTATTGGCGACCACTATTCCTCGCTTGATTTCTTGACTGACATTATTTTTCTTGTTGACGGAAGGTACGAGGTATGTAAACTCACCTTCTACCTCAAAAGAATAATTTTCAACGTTTACAGTGCGTCCCCATTGAGAGGACTCTTTGTTCGTCGAAATCATTATTTTTGTTTTGTCCTCGTTGACCGCTAAACCCATTTTTGCTCCAGTGATGAGAAAACTTTAATAAAATCCCGCAGATTTCGGCAAATGATGTCTATATCATCGGCATAGGCTCGTGGCATGTGGCTCTTGTGAAGTATGGTGGCAAACATGTTGACACCAGCCTTTCTCATCACCTCCATAACTATATTAAATAGTGTACGGGGCAAGCTATCGCCCTGCCTGATACATATTTCCGTGTTGAATGGTTCAGACTGATCCTTACCAATCTTACCAGGTCTAAAGATGCACTGATAAGGTCCAATTAATTTTTCTACACTTGTCTTTAGACGTTCAGGGAATATACTCGAAGGGACCTTGTACGCAATTGGTAATAGGCTTCTTCCACGGTAGTTCTTACAATCACTATGATCTCCTTTCTTGTATATGGGACTTAACAGACTAAGTCTCCAAGCCTAGGCATACTGTCCTCCAGCCAGATGATCTCCATGAGCTGATTTCTGGTAGATTTCTGAAATGTTCTCTCCATATCTTAAGAATGTTAACCGGTTCCGTCACTATCTGGCCGTTGCTGTCCTTGCAGGATGGCAACCCTGTTCCACGCATCCTCGCCTTAACTCTCTTGTAGCATTTTTGAGCTTCCCCTCTACTTCGTAGCAACTTAGTGTACTCATCCTGCCTCTTCTTCAGCTACTACTTTTTGTCTTCTCCCTGTTCCGTTCACGAACAACTCCCATTACCATTGGCTGCAGTTTCGCCCTGTATGCAGCATCCGTCTCTTTCGTGGCATTGCGACATTCATTATCGTATCAGGCATCTTCTTAAGACTACTTTGAGTACCCAAGTACGCTTTTCGCAGTCCGTTCTATGTAGTCGGCAATAAATGGTCACTGCAAATTAATATTATGAGAGATTGGAGCATTTCGTAGAAATTGAGTTAGGTGGTTGGGGTAGGCATCCGCTACCTCTGTGGTCCGCAGTTTACCCATGTCCAGCTTTCGTTGTGCCTAGTGCGCACCTTAACTGCGCTAAGGTAGTGATCGGAGTCACTGTTCGCATCCCTGATCACTCGTACGTCCAGAACACTCGATGCGTGCCTTCCATCGACTACCATGTGATCTATCTGATTCCCCGTCAATTGACCTGGAGATAACCATGTTGCCTAATGAATATTTTTATGGTCAAATCTAGTGCTGCTAACTTGCCGCAGAGAAATCGATCAGTCTGATGCCATTGTCTGAAGTTAGAAGCTGAATTTTCCGATGGTAGGCTCAAATGCGGTTTCCCTGCCTATTTCGGCATTTAAACCGCCTAGTCATATACCATTTTTAGGCTCTCGTAGAACTCGTCTTTGTCCTCGTTTCTTTTCTCTTCTGCCGGAGCATGGGCACATATATGTGTTTGGTGAAAAAACTTTGTTTTAACTCTTATGGCGGCACACTGGGTTGAACTTTGAGAGTAGGTGTCGAAATCTCTTGCCAACTACAAATCCACATCCAAATTCGTGCCTGTCCGCATAACCACTATGTTAGATGTAGTACGTCATCAAGCGCGAGCCCTCTACCACCGAATTTCCTGTCAAGTGGTTATGTCAGCCTTGTATTCTTCGAGGTATTCCGCCAGTTGGATGGAGGAACCTGATCTCTACAGTGTTCTAACATTCCAGCTGCATATCCTCAAATCATGATTGGGGGGACCGTTTTAATATTTTCTTACTTCTTTTCATTGCAACGCACCATGTCGCAGTTTGCTCCTCCTGCCAGGATTTTATTTCAACCGCCCATTCTGTGTCAGACGCTGACCAGGGAACCGCTCACTCTTAGCCGACGTGCCTGTGTTTTATGGTTTGTAGTTAATACTTTACAAAAATTACATATTAATAAAAAAAAATATTTTTATCATGTGTCTTAGGATATTTTTTGCATCACACTAATGTCTTTCCTTCCCTTAACTACGCATGTAAAATTCACTAGTATTGATACCGGTTTTTCCACTTCTTTCTCTTCATTATTTTTGCTTCTTTTTTGTACCTGTCTTGGAAGTCATATTTGTAGCTGGGATAACTAAAATTTTCTTATCTTTATGTTATGCAATAAAATATATCTTATTTTATTAATTTAATTTAATTTTTTTTACAATTACATCCCTAATTCCGCATATATCAACCTACTACACCTACTTACAAATGTTTTTATTTTAGCGTGCAATTTAATCTGGCGTTATGTTTTAAGTCATCCCCCCTGCATTTTGTACTATATACAATATCTCATATCCTAAGCCCCACTTCAGCAAATTAAAAAAATGTATCATGAAACACTCGCAAAAGCACCAACGGGAATGATTACTCTAGAGTCTTTTGCCTGTAATTGTACTTTGTATACACCTTTTTTATTTGTAGCATTTCCCGCCCGCGCACTTTCATAGTTTCAATTATACCACTTTGAAAAGATATCCCAAACTAAAGCAAAACTATAACTTCAAGTGCTCTACGCGCTACGTTGGTGTTGGTGGGAACAAAATCCATTGCTCACTCTTGCACTTCAGAACATTGCTGAGTTTGTTGCCGAGTATAAGTTGTGAGGATTTATTTTCATAGGAACCACAAATAATATTGTGTAGCTATATAAAAAAATAATATAAACTTTAGTTTTATTTCTTCCTACAATTGTTTAATTAAAAATGCACTCAGCCAACAGTGGAGAGAAAAAAAAACAAAAACTTAAATAAACATCACTGTGCTAAGAAACGGACGGTGTATCCGTTGAGACCCCAAGAATCTAGTGGCACCTGAGGCGGTGTGAAAAATGGATAAAGAGCATTGAGAGAAGTGAAAACAAACCGTAAAAAATAAAAATGTATATATAAATTATGGTAGACGGTGAAGGCAAATACTTGTAGCTCATTCAAAAGGGTAAAGTCGGCAGTGTGTTTCTATTTTGTTTTTTCTTTTTGTTTCTTGTTAATTTTACAAGCTTTTATTATAATTAATTGTTAAATAAATTTAGAGAGTGCATCTTTTAAGGGCACTTCAAAGACGTAAGATGTATAGAAAGAAAAGTTCTAAGTTAACATCTCAGTGGTATTATACAAAATGTATTTATTGCAGAAGGAACTATAAAATGTGGAGTTTATTAAGGAGTTAGAAAAGTAAGTTGAACACGGAAACATTAATATAATTATGAATTAGTGCTAGATTCTGTTATAGTTTCCTGTTCCGCTCTAATTTGATTGCATGTATGTTTTGTAAGGATTTCCTGCAGTTATCACTTTTTTATCGCAGCCATCAAACAGCCCCACCATGAAACAACATTAATTTATATCACATTATTAAGATACCACAAGTGAAAGCGTAGCACATGCCATAAAATCATTAGGGATTTGAAATAGTGGAAGAAAACTACATTCTTATGGCGAACTGTATTTCAAAAACAAACAAAAATGAAATATCAGGATTCATTCTATATTGCAAGTTTACGTTAAAAAATATACATTGCTAAATTTCTAGCTTATTCCCAATTATTAAAACGATACTTCTTTAACGAATTGCCTCTTGCTTGACAAACACAGTACAACATTTTTCAGCTCATTGATTTGGGACTCAATTCTGAGAACTGCACGTGAAAGTAGCCCCAAAAAGAAGAAGTTCTGCACCATTATTTTTGTCGAGTTACACGCCAGAAACAAACAAATATCTGCTACATATGTTACCAATTTTTTATTGCTCAAATTTCTGAACAAATTTATTTTAATAACTCCAACTTTACATTATGTGTAAAATGCCATAGAAGTTTTTATTTGCAGCTACTAATTTGTTAGTCTAATTATTTATATTTTTCCACTCTCATATATGTGGTGGCGCTTCCAGTTTCTCCAGTTTCTTCCATAGTTGTTTACTTTATTGAGTACGACTACAACTTCTTTAGTTGGCTCAGTCTCACAAATCCTCTAAGTGTTATTAATATATCATTCACTGAAGCACGCCAGGAATACACTATAAGAGAAGGCAGAATTGAGGTACAGTGGCAGGCATAATTTTGGGCCGTAGTACACATTGGTATACTCCATTTAAAAGATTAGGTCAAAATCAAGAGATATTCCATTTTAAAGTTTAAATTGTCTCGCAAGCTATTTTTATACTCTACTAGCTTTCCCGGCTCCGTTGCTTCACCTGTTCTTACAAAATCAATCTTCTTATGAATTTAAGCAGTACAGGTAAGATGCAAACGCCATTTATGTGATTGTAGCTTTATCCCATTGGTCTGAGTGTTAAGCGGTACAGCTTTAGTCCCTTTTTATCCCTAAAAGTTTGCATTACAAATGATACATTCGTATCGCACAACTATAATGGACTGGTACCCCTCCAATTCTATAGGAAGCATGCCCATATACGAATATAGCTTTTGCCGTTTGGTTTGGGTGATGGTACCAGTTTTTTTTACATAGCTAGTGTAATATCTCCGATTGAAATTTAGTCTAATTATGTTTTCATGTAGCCTATGTTAGAGGCCCTTTTGACGGTATCAACCAAAGAAAATATAAATGCCATCGGTCCATTTATTTGGTCCATATAACGATTTTCTAAAAGGGGACGTGACATCGCCCGCTTTTCACTAAACAATTATTTTTTCTTATAAAACCGATATACGTACCCAATCATGACTTCGAACCTATAATGGTTTCAAAGATACAGCCATTTCATAATTCTAGTGGTTTGTGGCGGTGCCACGCCCAGTTTAACCGGTTGCAGTCGGAATTTCCAAAAGTCCCTTCTTTGTGCGTCCCTACGTCATAGAAGGAGCCTACATTCCACATTTGACGGAATGTAAGCCGTTTGGGCTGAAGAGTGATCAGTCAGTCACCCAAACCTTTTATATATGGAGATATAGAAGTGTGATGCAATGTAAAGCTTCTGATCGGTTTAACATGGCAAACCCAGAGTGATCCTTGCCAATTACACTTCAAGTCTACTCACAGAGCTCCGTAATCGCGGTACTACTGCGGAAGGAGTACATCCACGTGGTGACGCCTGGTAACGCGCTTTTGACACCCGTCACGACTTACTGTGAGAGGCGAAATCAAATAGCCAGGCACGTCGGCTTAGGGTGAGCGGTACTTTGGTCAGCGTCTGACCCAGAATGGGCGGCTGTAATACAATCCTGGCAGGAGGAGAAAACTGCGACGTGGCGCGTTGGGCTCTGCTATAGCGGCCATGCGGACAAGAACGATTTTTGATGTGGTTTTGTGGTTGGCAAAAGATTTCGACACCTAGTATCAAGGTTCAACCCGCAGTGTGAACGAATAGCCACCAAAAGAGTCAGAACAAAGTTTTACCACAATACACAGTCCATGTTCCGACAGAAGAGAAAAGCAATGAGGACGAAAACGAGCCTAGAAAATGTATCTGACCGTAGCCCCAGCCATTACATCAAAATTTTACAAAGTGATTTTAATGTCACTACGCCCATTTATCGGAATGAAAATTTCGCCTGCATAATTATATTTATCTGTTGAGCTGAGTACTATCTGTACATAACATTTTATTTCTCTACGGCTAAATGGTATTTTTTCCACGCCTCCTTCATAAGCGGCGAGTACTATCTGCTTATTACATTTCATCTCTCTGAGGCAACAAAACATTCTGGGGCTAGAAACAGTTTTGCCACTCCCACTCGGCCCGCTTACTTACCAAGTGGTATCTGTGCATTAAATTAAATTTAGACAATTATTATTAGTAATAAATAACTATATTTTTGTTTTCCCGACATATTTCATGTTAATCTAAGTTATGCCCTCACTTTTGTTTACTACAGTACATTATTCCACACTTATTGGAAGGCGTAAAGCTCTTTATACACATTTCCTCTTATTTTAAGCTTTTGCCATCCACTTCAATGCTTTCAATTACCATGTGCGCAACAACGAAAGTAGGAGTTGCATGAAGATTGAAAGACGAAACTATTGTGCTGCTAATATTTTACCACGACAAACTTGTTGCTTTCTATGGCACAGCAAGGCAAAGAAGAAATTAATATCCAATGCCTTTGCTTTGCTGGGTGTTTGAATGGCGCTGCTGGGTGGGTGGCGCTGTTGCCTTAGCACATCTTCGTTGCATAGCGCTTTCAAACGAATTTCTTAGAATAGTGTTGAATCTACTGACGTTCGCTGGAGTTGCCACATCCACCGTCTTAGTTGCATTCGAAACATTTTGCCTTTTTAAAAGTAGATAACAGCATAACTGCAACAAGTTATAATATCATTAAATTAATAGGAAAATAATTTACGTGAATTCTTCTTTCGATCTATGTTGTTTGTACTTTGCCGGAGTAATGTCTGGGGTATTATTAATGTTTTATGAATGCTCTTATAAGGTTTGTTTGCTTTTTTTATATCAATATTTGTATTTGTGAATATTGCTTGAGTTGGACTTGATACTTTTTTTATGAAATGCATTAAGCGCTTTAGTTTATTTTTACCGTTGCAAAGGAGCAAACTATGGTGGAAATCGTGAAATGAAGTTTAAATGGATATTTCTTAATGTGATTGAGTATCCTTAAGCAGAGTATACATTGTTTTCAGGTGATTTGTATAGAAGTAAATGCTATATAGAAACATAAAAGTATATATTTTGTTAATAATTAAATTGATTTAATGAATAGTGGAATCTGTATTCCTTGTCTGTGTTCACTTTGTTGTAAATGATAAGTCTTCAAAAATATAAGGCTTTAAATAAACATATCAAGGCAATGGCTAGGGTAAAGAAAGTTACACAGTGCAACAGTCTATGTGGGGGTGAGAAATTCCAAGTCTAGGTTATGGTACTAGGTTAGTATAGTAAAACCACCCAAAGGGTTTGGCGTTCTCAGGCCAAACTTGTTTTTTTTAAGACACACACAAATATTATGTAATTCCCCAGTAGGAAAAAGAAGCATGAAATAACACATTATAGTATGCTTACTTTCCGTTCGGGAGGGATTCTATCTTCCCTTACGAGTTCCCATTACTTTTTTAAAACAAGGGCCGCCTGCCGTAAGCATTATTTTGGAAATGGAATCAGACATGGTACATGCTTCCACTTTTGTTTCTAAAAATAAATTGAAAGTAATGCATGTTATCACTCGACAATCTTCGGGTTTGGATTCTACAATAACTTCTATTTGGCAATGAAAATGTAATGCAGAGCAAAATTGAGAGCATGCATTCCAAATGTGGCTTCTTTTATTAAGAATTGGTAAGTTATGATTTCCAAAAGCATCCATTTTCGCCTTCTCGATACCTGAAACGTAGGCATAATAACTTCTTTTTTCGCTTACAGTGTAATGTAGGAGTAAGGTTTACAAAATCGAATGCAAAAACACGTCTACACACAGCCAGAAACAAAAGCAAACTGACTGAGAACATATTTTCTAGTAGTTTTGTAGTCTCGACAAGTGTTTTGTAGTCTCGACGGTTGCCTTCGGCTCCCTTAAGTATTTAATTTGAATTTGTGTCTTAATAAAAGTGCGTGGTGTTGCTTTCACAACGCTCAAGCTGAGACTGACTACAGACTGACTGCATTGAAAGAAACATAACTTCCCGTACGTGTGAATTCTAGATCATCTTCATGCTATGATTATTACCATCCTCGCGAGGCTATAGAGTGCCTGGTAGTGCTAGAGAGCAAACTTGAACTACTCAACTCTGGGTGTTACTCTCTTTTCTCTAAATACTTTGACCAATGAAACATTTTGTGTTACTCAGAGTCGTTTATTTAACGTTGCCCTAATGCACCAGAGTGATCGCAAACATTTAACATATATTATTTGCAATTTGTGCAAAAATTCCACAATTATGGACGCCATACCACTTGACACCAGCACATATCACTGCAATTCAAATTAGCTTTCATTGATTTTATTACCCCTTTTTTTCGTTATCATTCTTCATATCATGATGTTAAAAAGTCTTTTAAATTAGTATTTTATGATGGCAATTGTGGTGATTTTTTTTCGACATTTAACAATCTTAAGAACATGTCTGCCATATGTTCTTTTATTCAATCTGAAGTCACTATAAAAAAATAACTGCAGTAAAACGATTAAAACAGTTTAATTTAACATATCTTGGCCAAGGTCACTTTTATTTGGTAAATTTTATGAGATAAGTTGGTGAATAAATATACAAGAAACTAAGTAGTTCATAAGAAAAATTGTTGAAATTTTATCGTTACTACCCCAACATGCGTAATACATTATTGTTTATTATTTTAATTTTGTTCAAGAACATTTTTTGCCTAAGTACTTAATTGTAAAAACAAATATTTTTTTATCACATTTTTATTTTGCCACTTTGTGCAGAAATCTGTCTTACACATTATTGTACAATATTTTGTAGTCTTATTTTAATTTCATACAATTGCTACATTATTGTTATAAACGAAAGTTCAAAAGGTTAATTAGCATATTCAGCACAAAAATTCCAATTTTCTTGAATTTATCGCCATTATCGTCTCCCACGTAGTCAGCGTAATTTTCACAGCATCATTATCATCAGCATCAGATTCAATTGTTATATATTTCTATTGAGCAATAACGTGTTGGTGATTGTCGTGATTGTGTAGACAGTTTGTGCCATAAGCAAATAAAAATTACTGCTACAGTGAAGAGAAGTGATTGGTTTTAGGGGGGCCAACTATTCTACTTTACTTATTGTGGTGGTTATATGGGTGAATTTAGTGAATGCTGTTCAAGTAATGCTGCAAAATATAGGCAATACATTTGACTTTATTTCTTTACTTAATTTCCTTTTACACTCCATGAATGAGGTATGGAAAAGCATCTCACGTTATTGTGATTTAACACGCTTCTTTTTTTAGACTCACACAACGTGACCTATATTTCATAGGTAAATCCGAACGTCTGTTGAAGTAATTTTTCATAGACATTTACTGAGGAGTTGCTTTCGACAACATCGAGATACAGGCCGAAGATGAAAGAAATGTATATGACAGATTTGAATCGACATCTGGTACACGAACGTGTTCTAACGGTCGTATTTGAATCAGAACCTGCATCAATAAGTAATGAGATGCTTTTATATAGTGATGCGCTTCATATATGCAAATATTTTATAAATTTAAAGGCAAATTTGTAATTTATAACACTTTCATAATCAAGATTTCCATTTGAAACGAATGCGGTAACTCGGCCCCTGTAACAGAAGTCAAATCTTTTTTTCCGTCATGATAGTCGGGAAACTTTAACCATCATGCCATGATCGACCCCACACTTCAGTTTTTATTTTTAAAACAAAAATTAAGTAACTGCAAAATTGCCGGATAGTCCTTGGAAAGATCTTGTACCATCTTTATATATATTTCTGTACTAGCGTTTGTCACTACACTCCTCATAAACGAATTGAACCAATTTTGATTACATTTATTGTATATGTTTATGTGGGTCTGCATTGCAATCGTTGCACAAATGTTAAAAGTTTGCAAATGTAATGTACGTATTTAGTAATTGGTCTGAGTTTGCGTAGGTGACGTGGTAAGGCTTTTTTTAGACCTAAAGGAATACAATTTGAAGCACAGGTAATACTCGGCATGACGTATGTGAATATTCAGACAATATTATTTTTCGATTAGTTTTGCCACTAATTGAGAAAACTTTATAAACAGATACTATTTGACAGTAAATATATGCAGCGTGGAAATACTGTTATTTTTTGTCATTACGAAATGCATACAACTAGACACGTAGATTAAATTCGGCTAGAAAAATACAGATTATTTATATTCGATCATTAAAATGCCTTCTTTGCCCTTTCTTTCTCTATATCAGTGATACGAATCCAATAGCCTCCCGAACCGGCAATAACCGTTTTAAACACACCTACACGATCGGCAATTTACACGTGCTCGAAATTTTTGTTTGACTTAAAGCTGTCTGTGTCTGCTTAAGTGTTATGAAAGCAACACCACACACGCTTGTTTCGCATTAAGCACAAAAACAGATACCAGTAAAGAAGGTTTACAATTTTCATCGAGATCATGGAATGAGATCACGATTGCGTGCGTGAAAATTTAACAGCCGCCTTCAGAATAGCTCACTTGGGTCCCATTGTGATACCATATAAGTTCTAGCACCAATTACACTGTGGTAGTCGAAAAAAAGACAAGACCGGACTCAATGGTTTTACCCTAATTCGGACACGAGAAATAGAACAGCATCTTTAGTTTAACAATGTTATAACTGCCACTAACTTATATTCGATTGGTTGTCAATAAACTTTCTTTAGCAAAGTTGTTCCAAACATTTTGGGATTCAAACCTTAACTATAAAACCAGGTTTGACTCATGAAACCGGTAAAATGTTATTTTCGTAACAGGAATTTTATAACCATTGTCAAGTATAAGCCAGCGTGCGACATTATTTATGACCTATGAATGCAACAATATACAAGTAATAGAAGTGACCATGCATAGTAAAACTGAATTATAGCATTTTGAGTGATGAAACTTTTGTTATTGTGAAAAAATGGATAAAAAGGAATTTCGCTTGTTGATAAAATATTATCTTTTAAAGGGAAAAATACAGTTAAAGCAAAAACTTGACGAGTTTCCGGACACCGCCGCAGGAAAATCAACCATCAAGGATTGCTATGCTAAGTTCAGACGCCCAAAAGAGGTTGTTACCGACGAAAACATTAAAAAAATCTACGAAATGATTTTAAATGAACATAAATTTAAATTGAATGAAATTGCAGGCAATCTAAAGATATCAACTGAACGTGTACATCATATCACTAACGAATATTTGGGTATGAGAAAGCTCTGAGCAAAGTGGGTGCCGCGCGAACTCACTTTTGACGAAAAACAACGAGGAATTGATAATTCGGTGCAGTGTTTAGATATGATCAAGAGTAATAAACCCGAGTTTTTTCCATCGACATGTGACGATATGTGACATGGCTCCATCATTTCACTCCGAAGTCCATCGACAGTCATCCGAGATGACTACACACGATGAACCCGCTCCAAAGCGTGGAAAAACGCAACAGTCGGCTGGCAAAGTTTAGGCGTCTGTATTTTCTGATGCGCATTGAATAATTTTCATTGACTTCCTTGAAAAAGGAAGGACAGCAGGACTATTACAAAGCGTTATTGGAAAGTTTCACGGACGAAAGCGCAGAAAACGACCGCATTTAAAGAAAAATAAAGTGCTGCTTCGCCAAGGCTTGGAATACCTTCCGCATTCAC
>OZ035880.1:178406802-178661689 GCA_964034835.1 Muscina levida | reverse complement strand
GCCTTTAATTTTAGTTTACTTTCTGTTGGAAGTATTTAAAGTTTGTTGTTACATTTAAGGTTTTCACCGAAATCTAAACTGTATCACAGTATTTAAAATGCACAGGTTTCTTATTTGGCAGAATGTTTTAAATCCACATGAATTCTCCCATAATCAGGTTTAAGAGTCTAACTACCGTAAAGCTTATGTACTAAACAACGTTCGTTTCTTAAGTCTTTTGATTGCAAATACTTGTTTGTATCATGCCATTGCATGACCACACCAACAATGTGTTAAGTAAAATGACTTACAAATTAATGAAAAATATTAACATGCAACACCGTGATAGTATAGTATAGTTAGAGTATATATATCATAACACATATGATATGTACTCGTACTAATAAATTGGCCAATTGGTAAATTGTTGGTTAGGCGTAAGAGGCAGATGAAAATTTTGAAGTTGGAGGAAAAGGAATTGCATTGGAAATGTTACTTATAACTGTATATGAGTTGAAAATTTAAATTTTAATTTTAATTTTTGAGACTGTTTTTTTTATCTACCGGACTTCAAATAACTTCACTGCGCAGACAAAACTAAATGGACCGTTTTTTTGAGTGTGCGTAAAAAAATTGTCTCTTATGTTCCAGAATCGTTGTTGCCTAATCTTTAAATCCAGGGGCTGACAAGCGCAACATTTTTTCGACCCAGTCTAGCATATATCATTTGATATGACCCAAAAGTGTAACACATAGAAGGTGTCACTTTAGACCTAAGGTTTTTTGAACAAAATTCGATTCATGTCTTTTTAAGTCGTTTGAGCCATGTCCGGATGTCTGCCCGGCGGGAACGCAAGATAATTTTGAAAGATGCAACCAATTATTTTGAAACTTTGCATGGTTTAATATTTCCCCAAAAAAATTACGGTATTGCAAATGTGCAACATGACCACGCCCCTTCTGGTACCTTCCATACAAATGTACCATTTCGCCCACTTTAGAAATCAAGTAATAATATCTATATACCCAACGCGATTGTGCTCAAATTCCGTATTTAGTACAGCTATAACAGGATAAAATTTAGAAGAAAAACTGGAAAACTCTAACCACACCCCTTCTGGAACCTCCCATACAAATGTACCTCTCAGCCTTCTTTAGAACTCAAGTAATAATATAAATACACTCAACGCGATTGTGTCAAAATTGTTTACTTTGTAAAGCTATAATCAGATAATGCTTTGGAGAAAAAATTGGAAGTTGAGTCACGCCCCTTCTGGTACTTCTCATACAAATGTACCATTCCGCGCACTTTAGAAATCGAGGGTTAATATCAAAACACCCAACCAAATTTTATGTTTAACTGAGGGTGAGGGTATATGTAAGTCAGTTTACCCGATTGAAACTTTCTTACATGTTTTGACTTAAGTGTATTTACTAAAAAAGATATGCATGTAGAACTTTGAAGTTGAATTCAGTCATTAGTATGAGAGTTTCCAGAATAGGTGTGGAAAATGTTTCGGTTCTCTGAGGTTCTGCCTAATGTTACAATATAATTAAACTGACCAAATTCAAATATATATCAGTTTGGAAGTTATGGGGTGAAATATGAATTTTCCAAAAATAGTACATTTTATATGGGAGGTACCAGAAGGGGGTCGGTCGATATATTTTATATACATTCCCGAGTCAAATTTCAAAAAACTTATATCCTGCACAAAATATGACTGAATTCAGTGTACATACAAAAAAAAGATATGTATGTAAAACTGGGGGGTCAATTCGGTCATTTGTATGGATGGCAACAGAAGGGCTGTGGCAAAGGTTTTGATTTTCTGAGAGTTTGTTTGTTTGACCATGAACAATCCCATTTTTTCAGTTTGGAAAACATTAATACTAAGAAATACGTTTAGGAAAATTTGGTCAATATTATTAAACTCAGTAGGGTGTTATAGTGTGATATAGAGTTTCAGAGGCCACTCTACCTTTTGTATGGGAGGTACGCGAAGGCGTGCACTTTAGGGTTTGAATTTTGAGATTTTTTTTAATATTGGATTGATACTAAAAGACACTAATTGACATTTTGCTGCAACTACTGCTTCTATTTTTGTCCCATCGATACGTGGGTACAAAGCACAAAATAAAAATTTCATCTGCCAATTTGAACCCGGTAGTGCCGAATGCTACACTCTTAAACTGGGCACGAGTTCTTAGGTGGTAAAATCCCTACTTACAAACGGACCACCAGTACTTACCTTGCAAACCCTAAACAATGCGTTTTATCATTTCGTTTTTGTAAGAAATGTATGCAAGTAGGGTCAGTCGCCATCACATCGTTTACTGCGAACCCCATGAAAAGGGTTACCTACATAGGTACTCATGCTATCGGTTGTAATATGAGTATCCAAAAAAACTTAATTTCTCTTTACACTCCATGAATAAGTAGGGAAGGTGTGATTTATATTTTTAGATTCATCTCCTTTTTTACTTTTACTACTAATTGTATAACAATGAAGGTCCACTTACTTATTTCGCAGGTTGCGCCAGTCCAACCAGATGCACAGGCACATGTGAAGTCGTTGGCGGGTGGTGTTTCTTGTTGGTTATAATTGTGATTGCTTATTGATGTTGCCAATGTCGTAGATGTAGTGTTGCTATTCTTGCGGCTATTCGACGATGCTAATGATCTTAAATGCAATGCCAATAGAGGCAAATTGTGTCGGCTAACTGGCTTTCCCATGGCCGAACTCATGCCACGCATAACACGATATGATGGCACAGCAGTTTTATTGGTCAATTCCTGAAAAGAGAACGAACAAATATTGGAACAAAAATAAGCATAAGCACAGCCAAATTTAAAGCATCTGAGTTCATAAAACCAAGACATATAAAGAATATTATAAATAGAACACAATTACTACCTTTGGATTGCACACATAACACTTAGGCCTCATAGTAAGCGGCAACTTATGGCTCAGTTTACAAATTACAAAAAAGTTTACAACAGCTTTAGCGTTACATCCATTCACGATTAACTCTCTAGTGCCTATGACATTTAACATACATACATAGCATTCACCCTCATGCCTTCATATGCCAAGATTTGTATTTTATAATTATCCCTACTATAGGACCATATGATATATAGTCTTAGCGGTGATAAACTACAAGTATGTGGATCTAACTTTACATCAGTGTGGAGCAGCCACAGATTGTACTCACCTTAAACGTGCATGAGCCACCATTCTTACAAGGCTGAGTGGCACACGGATGTTCTATGATTTCGCAACGTTCACCGGATAAACCCTCGGCGCAAGTGCAACGAAATCTATCAGGTGCGGTATTCTCACATGTGCCACCATGTTGGCAGGGTTCATGAGTGCCACAGTAATTTAAATCTGCAACGAAATCGAAAGGCAAATATAAGAAGATGAAAAACCACCATAAGTCATAATGTACAGCAGCAAAAAGTAAGGCAAGAAGAAAAAGCAAATTAGCATAATCCAAAGCAACATAAGATCCAACAACATAAGAGATACATATATGTATCAGTTTGATGTTTTATGGTGTATCTCATAGTGCTGTATTGATTGCTGTATTAAATTCAAAAAAATTTAACCATCAACATAATAATATACCTTTAGTGGTTACCTAAGTTTTCTGGCTTACCTTGATCACACAAAATGCCACCCCAATTTGTATCGCATTTGCATTTCCAGGCTTCACCATAACAGGAACCATGTTTACATCCCGGATATACAACGCAGTCATTGCATAAGGGTCCTTGCCAACCAGGACGACAACTGAAAGTAACAGGGAAGGGAAGAGCAAAAAATTAACTAAGATGACCAAAAATATATTAAAACATAATAAATACAAAAAAAAACTGAGAAATCTGGTAATTTTTTATATTCAATTTTATTTTATAATCATCGTTGTTTTTGTATTTTAATTCTTTATTTTTAATTTTTAATTTTTAATTTTTAATTTTTAATTTTTAATTTTTAATTTTTAATTTTTAATTTTTAATTTTTAATTTTTAATTTTTAATTTTTAATTTTTAATTTTTAATTTTTAATTTTTAATTTTTAATTTTTAATTTTTAATTTTTAATTTTTAATTTTTAATTTTTAATTTTTAATTTTTAATTTTTAATTTTTAATTTTTAATTTTTAATTTTTAATTTTTAATTTTTAATTTTTAATTTTTAATTTAACTTTTAATTTTTAATTTAACTTTTAATTTTTAATTTTTAATTTTTAATTTTTAATTTTTAATTTTTAATTTTTAATTTTTAATTTTTAATTTTTAATTTTTAATTTTTAATTTTTAATTTTTAATTTTTAATTTTTAATTTTTAATTTTTAATTTTTAATTTTTAATTTTTAATTTTTAATTTTTAATTTTTAATTTTTAATTTTTAATTTTTAATTTTTAATTTTTAATTTTTAATTTTTAATTTTTAATTTTTAATTTTTAATTTTTAATTTTTAATTTTTAATTTTTAATTTTTAATTTTTAATTTTTAATTTTTAATTTTTAATTTTTAATTGTTAATTGTTAATTTTTAATTTTTAATTTTTAATTTTTAATTTTTAATTTTTAATTTTTAATTTTTAATTTTTAATTTTTAATTTTTAATTTTTAATTTTTAATTTTTAATTTTTAATTTTTAATTTTTAATTTTTAATTTTTAATTTTTAATTTTTAATTTTTAATTTTTAATTTTTAATTTTTAATTTTTAATTTTTAATTTTTAATTTTTAATTTTTAATTTTTAATTTTTAATTTTTAATTTTTAATTTTTAATTTTTAATTTTTAATTTTTAATTTTTAATTTTTAATTTTTAATTTTTAATTTTTAATTGTTAATTGTTAATTGTTAATTTTTAATTTTTAATTTTTAATTTTTAATTTTTAATTTTTAATTTTTAATTTTTAATTTTTAATTTTTAATTTTTAATTTTTAATTTTTAATTTTTAATTTTTAATTTTTAATTTTTAATTTTTAATTTTTAATTTTTAATTTTTAATTTTTAATTTTTAATTTTTAATTTTTAATTTTTAATTTTTAATTTTTAATTTTTAATTTTTAATTTTTAATTTTTAATTTTTAATTTTTAATTTTTAATTTTTAATTTTTAATTTTTAATTTTTAATTTTTAATTTTTAATTTTTAATTTTTAATTTTTAATTTTTAATTTTTAATTTTTAATTTTTAATTTTTAATTGTTAATTGTTAATTTTTAATTTTTAATTTTTAATTTTTAATTTTTAATTTTTAATTTTTAATTTTTAATTTTTAATTTTTAATTTTTAATTTTTAATTTTTAATTTTTAATTTTTAATATTTAATTTTTGATTTTTAATTTTTATTATTTATAGCTCTCAGCTTACCTGCATTCACCCGGTCTATCACATTTTCCGTGCACAGCATCACAGCCCTGCTTGCAAATGGCTTTCTCACAATTATCACCTATCCAGCCGTGTAAACAGATCTTCTCACCCTGCGGCCCACAAGTGTAATGGCCAAACTGATCATTGCGCGGACGACAAAATGTCGTACATGTCGTATTGTAATACGTAGCAGCACATTGGACTCTAACGCGATAGGTAATGCGAGCATTACGACCAATGTGATCTAATGTCTTCCAGTCGGGTGACGGTAGAATCACGCTTGAAAATGATGTTTCCTCAATTAACCTCTCAGAGTCTGTTATGATGATGATGGCCAGTAGTAGTAGCGTTGCAATGTCGTTGACGAAAAGTTGATTTGATTTTACAAAAGAATGTTCGTTGATTTCAGGGAGTTTCCAACACAACACAGTGTTGATGGTGTCCATGTCATCAATGTTGTTTTTTCCGCAGTGAAATGAAACCGCATTGGTAGAAGTGTTGTACAGCAACATTGTTAGAATTGTTTGAGTTAATAGGAAATGTAAATTTTAAGTCGTTGTTAGTTGAGAAAGTAACGATCACGGTGGCATTGTTTAACACACAAATGTTGATTTGTTGCGCCAAAACATTGTAGTTGTTTCCAATGGAACACAATACGTTGGCGTCGATTCGTTAAAAAGTTCATTAAAGGGGTGGCGTAGATCGTATTTAAATTCGTAGTAGTTGAAAAAAAAAATGGGATTTCGATTAGAGTTTGTACAGAGTTCGATCAGTTCAGTGTTATGTTCAGAAGAATATATCTTGTTTCGGTTTGAAATATATAGCAATATTTATTTTTATTATAAAGTAAATACTGTGCTGATAATCACAACGCTAAGCATAAATTCTACGAACGCTGCACTTTTTTTCGTATACCCTTTACGTACCTGAGTACTTTGTGTTGCACATATCCAATGCCTGTAGTATTAACGTAAATGATTTCTGAAATAAATGAAAAAAGAAAACAACACATTATTATACATGCAAAGCAAATGAACATCAGACACTGTGGATAAAATAACAACAAATTAATACATATATCGTTGTCCGGGGATTCATGTGTTCCATACGCAATTTTGTCTGTTTTGAGTTAATGATGCTATATGGGTTAATCCAAAAATTGTTTACCAAGGACAGCAATTAGAGTTGTTAGGAACACATATATTTTTTAATAGAATAATGGAATGTGTTGTAACATTTAAAATATATAAGGCGCTAGTGGAGCCGGCAATGTTTCGCTATTAAGAGAATAAAAAACTACACTTTTACATCCAACATCAACAAGATTGCATCTAGTTATTTTTATTTTTGCATTTCTGTCCTATTTTGAATAAATTCAAAAATGCCTTTCGGTCATACTATTTATCAGGATTTTTGGAGTTGAACTTTTAAAGGAGTCCCAAGCAGCTATTACTGCCCATTTTAGCTATGCAACGCTATTGTAATGCCTGCTGTTGGAGTACATTTTATAAACAAGTATGCCCCATACATTTTCAATAGGGTTCGGCCCCTCTAAGACTTCAACGTTTTTTGACCGAACCCAAACTTTTGTTTCCTTATTGGAGTGAGTAGACGCAACCTTTTGCTGAGAAATGCAATTTATCTCCTGATTTCGCTTCAAGAAGGGCAATACATTAATTTGTAGTATGCCTCTGTGGAATCGGGTCAGTGAGCGTGGCTTACATCTTGAAACTTTAAACGTCTGTATCTCATGAACTGTAAGAGGTAAGAAAATGAGATTTGATATGTTGGTCGTACAGTTAGAATAACAGCCAAGGTGAAAGTGGACGGTGCCACGAACCATTATTACTAATTGTTACTGATGACCTGTTGATAGTACCTGGCTATACTTGGTTGTGATTGCAACTTAAATATTAAAAAGGGTAAATCTCATGAACTATCAGAGGTATGAAGATGATATTTGGTATATATGTTGTTGATGCAGCATGAATTACAGCCAGGGCGGTGCCACGCCCCCTTTTCAAAATCGATCTTTCGGGTATTGTAATAAATCAATTGGTGCGAAAAAAAATTGGCTATATTTAGTTGTGATTGGAAAAAAGGCGTGATACTGCCTATACAATATAATATTTTGAAAGGATATATCTTATGAACTATCAGAGGTATGCTGATGAGATTTGTTATATGTGCTGATGCTACAGTGTGAATTACATCCAGTAAAAAAGCGGGCTGTGCCACTCCGCTTTTAAAATAAACCGTTATAACTGCCATAGTAACAGATTTCCTTGTGCTTTACGTGAATACCTGCCCGTGAGGGCTTAACTTCACGCTGGACTCAACCCCACTGGAATATATTACTAGGCCCCTGTTAAGTCCCGGGTCTAATTCTTCTACCCTACGAGATGTTCAAACTGTTTATATTTCAAGCTCAAGTCTTGTACTCCGTCCGATTTGGCCCCCCATTTTTATTATTTGCTACTTGAAGTACATGTACTTTTTGTTTCAATCAAATCACGTCTTTTCTCCATCCAACACGCCACAAGTGACGCCCACGCCGCCGTCAGCTGGGAACCTAGGTTCCACATCCGGCCGCCCTACATTTGACATCCCTTTTGTTGCAAAATTTAAATATGGACCAAACTATAAAAATACAAACCGTATCCCTTCTGCTACCATCGGCGAGTGAATTAACACATCCATCAGACTAGTTTCCAGCTATACCATTTTCTCACTTGTATTTCTTCCAACCCTTTACAAGCATTTTACTAACAAGACAATTACAAACATATAATTTTTGAAATTAGACATGATTTGACATCTGTTTGTAGCTCAAAGAAGATATAATCATATATATATATAATCGAAAAGAAAATACATTACTGCAGTATTATGTACACCCTTGTTAAAGGTTCGAAATGTATCCATTTTCTTAGTTATGTTTTCGACCAAGATGTTGTTTGATGCATAGTGAGATATGCGAGACTCGTATGGTATCAATAGACTCCCAGCTCCATTTCTCTAGAACATCAAACTCTTTGTTTACTCGCGTAACTTTGAGTTTTAACCAACAACCACCACGAGGCACAGAACACTGTTTCATACCCATTCGGTGGGAAGGTAGTTGCTACGCTACCTTCCTTGGTCGGAGCTCGTAAAAATAATACCAACTTTACATCCTCTTTTCGCCGCCGCAGAGCCAAAAAGAGGTCCACTGGTGGTTCTCTCAGTTCCGTGGGGGCGATACTCCCCAAAGGTCTCCGAGGAAACACATAGTACTCGAAGCTTATCAAACGAAATTATCATTTGCGATCAATGGGCAGGGAAGGCATACCAAACGTGGTTATTAACCCCCAAAGGGATATAGTAAGTCTACCACAGATACAAATTTAACGTAATTTTTAATTTTGATCTTTGGTGGAATGTCCATTTTCGATTAGTGAAAGAAGTGGTTTTTCGGCTTACATACAGAAAAAAACTTGATCTAAATGTCGGCCCTATAAATATGAATTTGCTTTACTATCGTCATAGAGCCTTAGATATTTAGCATTTCATTTTACAGAGTTATTTAAAATTAGTTACATAAAGGCCCATTAGTTTATTAAATAAAGATATTCCAAAGGCTTGAAAAATTTTTGAGTTGTTTAAACATCATACAAATTTTGTGGGAACGATGAATGATCGAAAACAAATGCAACGCGACGTTACGGATGTTGCTTTTTGTATCCATTAAATTTCATAACTTGTTTATATTATGTTTGCTATCGAGTATTTTCAGCTTATACAGCTTGTTTCGAAATATTAACTATTCTATATAGATCAATACTCGCTTAGTCCGATCTTCAACTGCATACTCTTTTTCATAGCTTCTCTTTCGTGATGAGAAAAGTAAAAGCAAGAAATAGTACTTCATCTAGGATGTATGAAACAATGGGCGAGTTTTATTCTAAGAGTCGATCTCAGCTGGTTTGGTATTATAAAAATTGTAATTTTACTATATTGTTAAAAATTTTAAATTTATGAATATTCTTGATACCTGTTGATTCTCTCTATTCAATTTAATTGTTTCTCTTTAACAATTTCTTTCTCCTAAACTTTTACCATTTTCTAAAAAAAAATACAATTTAAACCAAAAACTTTTGCAACTTTTTCCCTGAACTGATATCTCATAATCTTGTACATGCTAATAAAACACACTTACTGTGGCAAACTTTTGCAGGGAGGGGGAGACAATAAGTGAAATCTGCAATAAATACACACATAGCATATTTAACAATATTAATATTCATGACCAAGCAAAAGTAAGCGACATTGTCTCGATCGTGTCTAAGAGATATGACAATGATGGCGGCGACGGTGAACGCGTTGCAAATAACGAAACAAACTTAACAATAGCACTATTGAACACACTGTTAACTTAGCGAAGGACTCGCACACGATTACATTCACGTTTACTGATCCCAGATATGGTTAGAGTAAGTACTTAGGTAAGCCCTTTTGGCGGCTGGTTTTAAAGTAAAGAAAATCTAAAAGAAGTTTGTCCCTACTAGAAAACGTTAAGCTTTCGATTAAAGCAATTCAAGTGCAGGGAAGGTGGACAGGACAACATCATTACTAAGGTATTAGTAAATATTTTACAAACATGCTATGTGTTGCATGGAATATTCACAAAACTTGTGAGAGTCGTTAAACATTTCCTTTCATATCGCAACATTGGAAATATTTCAAGTATTTTGCTGTTCCACGAAGTAAATTACAGAGTTTTTTTTCCATAAACTTACGTTACGTTTTCTTTTTGCGCTGTTGTTTCAAAGGCTTTGTAACGAATAACTGATTCAGACTAAATTTATTATTTCACCTGAATTTTGTGGATTCACAAATAATTTAATACCTGTCCAACAAATCAACAGAACATCAATCAATTGTTGGATTTCCATCATCACCTATGGATTCATGATGTGGCGCAAACAAACACACAAAACTTGTGTGAGTGTGTGTAGTGTTGATGAAATACAAATAATGGATTCGCCTCAATGGAGTTGAAGCCGATTATAGCTTGGTCGTTGCAATTTTGCATATGGTGAACTGATTTGCTTACTTTCATATTCTTGTCTTCCTTGGTACTGCTGTGTTATGTTGCCCCCCACCACCACCACTAGCTTTGACGTTGACTCCAGTGGCTTGTGTGAAACTGCTAATATTTGAAGGCTTGTACGAACTTCATATATGTATCTGTCGTTCAATATTGTTTCGCTTCATGATGTAAGTCACGATTGTGTGATGTTGAGGAATGTACCAGTGCATCCAGCGGATGCCTTGAAATCCTAGCCGAAAAATTGATGTATTTTTTATATTGATTTAAATCTATATGTGTATGGAACTTATTCGATGTGGTGATATAGGATATATGATGTATCGACTGAGTACTTAAAATTATTTTTTTATAAAAAATACTATAAGCTATTACTTTTAAGCTTGTATTGGAAAAATAAATAACTAAGTAAACTATACATTGTGCGTCCATAACATACCACAGTACAAAGTGTCGGACAATACAAAATGTAAAACTTTGAAATTTTATAAAAACTCACTAAATTTCCCTTTACACCCCATGAGTGAGGTACCGGATAGCTTCTTGCATAAGCAACTTAGTTTAATTTAAATAAACAAAATGTTTAATTTCATTTGTTTAACAGGTTTCATTTATGAGTTCCACCAGTAACTTAACAGCAAAATAAAAGATACAAACAAACATCCCAAAAAAAAAAATAGTCACAAAACTCGCATGCGCACACATTCGCTGTACTTCATTTATGCCCTCTTTTTTTGTTAACATCTTCTTTAATGTATCCGTCTGTTCGACAATTTGGTCAGCACACAAAAACAAACAAAGCAGACAAATGTTTGCTGTGGCTTGACGTTATCAACTCAAGAAATTTGTTGTTGAATCACATTAGGCTGAAGGTAAAACCTTTTGGTGCTATAATATTCCCACGGAACGGGTTTGCACAGTTCAATCTCGACAACTGGTGATTGTGCACTTGCTGTGTACAACAGAAGAACGCTTGTAGCCTGGACAAGAAAATGGTATTTATTATATTACATTACATTTAATACTAACATCTAGAATAAATCGCAACAGCCTTACACTAAAAGGCAACAAGACATTATTGACTTTTGTGCAGACTTTGTCCTGCCTCCAAAATAATTGATACGCCCACTTTCTGTTCGATCATGCGTATTATTAGGAAAGAAACACTTGTAGAGTTTTTGTTTGCATAGTGGCTCCAGTCATTAACATTTTTCTTTCATTGCCGGCTTCATCGATGATGTCGACAGCAACTTCGCAGTATAGTGTCGAGTCAATCGGCATGACGTGAGAAGTTAATCCATACCTCATTCATGGGGTGTTACGTTTTTTAAGTATTTACTTTGTATGTGATGGTGACACGACCACTCACTATGCACTAGACCAGTTATACGCATGGCATAGCCTCGCGAGTCTGGCAATAATCGTTATTTTTCACACAGACAGGATCCCTCGTACTCGAAAGTTTTATTTGATTCAAAACAGTCTGTCTTTGCTTGAGTGTTATAAAAGCAACACCACACACACTTGTTTCACATTCAACACGAAACAAAACACAAGTAGAGACAGGCAAACAATGTTTAACGATTATTGGGAGAGCACAATATTTTCACTGTGAACAATTTAACAGCATTAACGCTACTTGTATGACCACATACTTTATTGTGTTCGCGTGCCTTAGAGTATGCCCATCACTGCACTAGACTCAGTCGCTTAATTTTGTCATTTTAAATTTATTTTTTATTTAAATTTATTTAAATTTTATTTTCGTAAAATTAAGTTTAGTTTCTATTTAAAATTATCTTTTTTAAATAATAAATCGAATTCGACATTCAATTAATTAATAATTAAAAATTGTGTTGAAGATTCCGACTACAAATCAATCTTCCAAAAAATAATTTTTAGTATATAGCAGAAAAAATTGTGCAGTCATCATTCATAACTGTGCAGTCATCACTTAACATCACTAGAATTATTTCAATATTTTGTAAAGAGCTTAACTTACCGTCCATCGAAATGTAAATGGCAACACCATAGCGCCTCTACTGGGATCACTTAGCACAAAACTGGATCCACCTAATATTCCAGTTGTTGTATTACCAAAGGAACAACCAGTGGATATACTTGGAAGACCTTGATCAGATGCTGAGTACTCCTTAAGGCACAAACGAAACGCAGTTGAACATGGCGGACAACCTAAAAAAGAAATGTTAGAAAAATTTGATTGTAAAAAAAAAATTTTGATTTACAAACTGTATTCAAATGTTGTAAAAAAATGTATGATATAATTTTGGCTGTAGTTGATATCTTGGAATATGCATTACACTTTGTTAATTTTTTCATGTCTGGCCGATTTTCTCAAATACAAGTTTCTGTACAATGATAAGACAGTCCTAAGTAAATCATTTGGTAACCAAATAAAGTCTGATATAATGTTGTTAGGAAGTCTGTCTTGGGCACAAATTTTTCAATGGAAATTCTAAGACCATTGTTCTACTTTAGTGGTCTTTGAAGCGGTCCCATAATTAGCCGTTCTTACAAAGGAACGCAATAAATATAGTAAACCATAATCTCGTTTTAGCTCGATACACTTTTCCCAGCGATATGCAATAGCTTTGTTCCTTCAAATAGACATCAACCGCAGGCTCCTGGAAAATGCTTGGAAAGACCACAGTAACAAACCATAGCCCTCAGCCCATGATATCTATGACATCGGCATACGATAGCAGAAATTGACTTTTAATAAATATAGTAATAGTCACGTATACTGCAGCCTTCCTCATGATCATCTCCATTAAGAATTTAAAGGGATCACGTGACACACTATCGCCTTGTCTAAAAACTCACTTGGTAGAAAATAGCTCTGTCAATTTTTTGCTTATTTTCACAGAAAACTTCGTGTCAGTCAGTGTCAGCCGTTATCCCGCAAAGTCGTATCAGCTTCGCGGGGATACTTAACTCAACCATAGCATCTACAAATTTCTGTCATATCGGACTGTTGAGTGCAGAGGTGGTTTAGGTGTCGATTTGCATTTCTTGAATCTACTACAAGATTTGTCGTAGAGTGATTATCTGGTCGGTCGTGGATTTACCAGGTCTAAACCCAGACTGAAAAAGTCCGATCAGGTTCGCTAGTATCTGCTTTATCGCGCGATGTTTGTGAACACTATTGGTTCTCCCTTCTGAAGCACAGAACATATGTAGTTAGAACACTCAGATTCTAATCATCGAGCATGCATACATTTATGGGGTGGTGCATGCTCGATGCCATCACGTCACCGGCGGTCTTAATAGCTTTGCCATGGAGTCCATCGGATCCTGCGGATTTATGGTTTTTAAGCATTGTTGATCGGTGTTGGACAATCTGCTTCATCGTCCATGATTGGCGTAATTTCGTTATTTATGCTGCCTTCGTGAAAGTCCAGAGTATGAAAGTGTTACCTCCATATTTGCAGCACATTATGAGTGTCCGTGAGCAGATTTCCTTCTCTGTGCTTGCAGGTGGAGAACCCTGTTTCAAAATCATTACTTTTTTCATTTTAAAAGAACTTTAGGGCTTCGCCTCTATCCCCATAATTTTCGATTTTCTGGTTCTCTATTTTCTTCCATACGAGCTTTTTTCGCCTCAAAATGCGATTCATTTGCCTACTCTTCTTGTTATGTCGTTCATCAGTTTAAAGGGGGTTTGTTTGGAGTAATTGAGAGAGTTGGTTGGAGTAGGCATTGGCTATATCGGTGGTATGCAGATGTCTAGCCCCTTTGAATACGATCGTTTCAAGCACTACTTGTCGAGTGCTTACCTTGGTTGCAACTAGGTGGTGATCTGAGCCAATATCATTACGCGGGAATCTGGTTGCACTCCCAACCATGTTTATTACCAACACAAAGCTAACCAGTCTCAATCCGTTATCGGAGGTGTTGTTGTGTAAACTTAATTATCCGACTGCTGAACCACGAGTATCTTTCCTTCCCTTCCCATAGAAATCATGTTTAATGGTCTCTTTTTTGTCTTCCGTCGGGCGTTTTCACAAATCAGCCTAATGTAAAAATATTTCGTCCGGATGCGAATAGTGGCTATTCGATCACTTACAGGGTTAAACCGCGAGACAACACGTCTAAGTCTCTTGCCAACTATGATTCCGTATCCAAATTCGTGTCTTTCTGCATGGAAGCTGTAATAGACTTCACAGTTCGCCAATTGAATAAAGGCAACATTTGAAATCATGGTCCTTATAACGTTTGCGGGGGTCATCCACATTTGGATAAGTTCTTGTTTTTTATTTTCTTTGTTTTTTTTTTAACTAGTTTTTTATGTAAGGATACGGACTTATTAGGTCGACGGAATTGATCCTATGTTTTTGGGGCTTCCAAAACCAATAAGATAGCCTCTGCATTGAGCTTCAGTAACTTCTGTCACCTACTCCCTAACATTGCGTCTTCTAATTTGCTATCACTGAACGGATGTTCAGCGTGTGAACTGGTGCATTGTCGTGGTAGAACCAGGTCATCCTCATGACAGTCGCGTATTCTAACCATTATGCTTCTGTCGGACTGGTATCTTCTTAGAATAAACTAATTTAAATTTTGTTTAAGTCCTTTCAAAAATCCACTAAGTAAATTTTTTAAAAATTGTATTTAACAAATTTTTTAATTAGAACCTTTAGATTACTTTAAAGTGCATTGAAATACTGTTTTTTTGTTTTAATTTTTTTCGCTTTTCTAGAGATATAATTTTTTCCCATACTTATTAGGCTGTTTTTTTATTTCTTTTTCTTATAACTTTTTTAAAATAATTTATTTTTTCACTCACCTGTCGTTTTAGAGTTTCTCATCTCTGATGGAACGCCACAACAGTAACCATTTAGTAAATGGCTGTCAGTATTTGAAATTTCTAATATCTCTAATTCAAAATTACCTATGGCGGAGATCTGAAAAGAAAATGAAAAAAAACATGAGAACTATAAATTTCGCAGGGAAACTAAATACAAGTTTTCACATGTTGAATAAAAACATTTACATAAAAAGGGCTTGTGTGCATTATGCTGACGTGTGGTCGTTGTTGATGCCATTTACACACCGGAGTGTTTGGGCTTCTCGATTGATTCTTGAAGCTTTTAACGCCTAAGGTTTGTGATAATTGGTCGCGAAATCACACGAGAGGGTGCTGATGAGATAGTTTAGCAACTATCGAAATAGCTATCATAGCTAAACCGAACGATGAAATCTCTTGCATACTTAATTTTATTTTAGTAATTTTTTATTATTATATTTTATGAAAATGAATTGAAACATGTTGTAACTTGTCCCACTGTTTCAGACGACAACCATTTGGTTAAAGATGGAGCTTAAAAAAAATATGCATAAAACTTGACGATTGGTGCGTATCGCATTAAGTATTTTTTAAATCTAATCAAGTATTTATTTTGTTTTTTGCTTCAAAAGAAAATTCGTATAAAATGCTCATACAAAGTGACAATCACATAGTATATCGGCGCTCGCAGGTGGGAACATGCAACCGGTCAACAGTTGCTCTTCTGCCAGAGAGTTTGCGCGTCTGCTATGTTATGTGTTTTAAGAATCGTTCCATGCTCGACGAAGAAAGCACTTGTACAAGCACAAGAGGACACCAGAAAGGAGTTAATATAAAAAAGCAAATGATAAATGGAAGCGATTAAATGATGATGACGAACAAAAAATACATATAATAAAGAAGCGTATGAGAAGAATCAGAAGTGGATACCCGTAATATGGCATTAACTGACGTTGATCAATCTTTGGAAACTAAAACGATTATACTGCACGTCTGATGCGTCGTTGCATTGGTAAAGGCCAGTGGATGATGATGGCGATGATGATGTGAATGACGGGATCCAAGGAGGCAGGACAGACATAGTGCAAATATGAGTGTGACAACTTCAAGAGTGATCGGTGTAAACCAGGTGGACAGTATTAAAATGTGTGAATATAATGAATAATATTATGAAATTTTGTAAGTAATTTATTTATAACTAAGAAACTGTTGATTATGTAGAGAAATAACATTAGAATAGATAATATATTGTTATTCTTAATATTTTTAAAATTGTTCAAAATTGAACTAGTCGTACTTAAGGTGTGTCAAACAACAGATCAAACAACGATATTTATTTTAGTGATATTTTAAATGGGTGTGGCACCCCCTATTGGCTCGGTGAAAAGTGATCGACGTACATATATCTGGAGTATTTGGTCGAAAAATTTTCGTTGGCAGATAGCTAAGGCCGGGCACCTCCTATGTAAATTAATCAGATTTTAGAAGAATTATCTTAGTCAGAATCTTACATCTTTGTAAGAGTACCTTTGTTGTTAAAGTGTGTAATTTGACGAAAAATAAATGTGCATAGTCAAGATGAAAATGGGCAGTGTAGAAACATACAAAGTATTATTTTACATATATCTGTAGCAATTTAACAGCGAGAGTTCTTTAACTTTGCACGATTTCCTTTCTCTTTGACGTTCCTATGGTTACAAAAAATGGGCGTGAACGGAATTGTCGACATGGTACATTAAATAAAGTCCTCTGTTATGAATGTGAGAATTAGAATCAAAATTGACAATGATGCAATTTTTCATATTTACTACTCCAATTTACATCCGGAGTAATATGACGGTGTTAACCTGCAAACTTTGTAGAATATGGTGGGTGTGGCACCTAACTTGCAAAATAAATATTTGTAAACTGATATCTAATGGAGATAGCGAAGCTCAGGACATATTGCAATATTTGTCATCGCATAACTGCAGCTCCGCAATGAAAGTAAGTGACGGCAAGAATGAAGACGACGTGGAAGATATCGAGGAAGAAAAGACGATGATATAGGTGAGAAGGTGATGTGGAGTATAGCACCGTCATTGGCAACCAAGATCGGGCTCGCCCAGTACGTGTTGTTGGCTTTGAAGGTGTGAAAAGAATTACCTTTACATCGAAACAAGTGAAGCAAGAACTCACGCAAAACGACTTGAGCCATTAGCCACATCTGAGACACCAAAAATTTTCAGAAACCTGTAAACAGCGCGAAGACTACCAGCAAGCCCAAGAAATGTTGTGTAAATGACATGTTGTCAATGTCGCTGCTGAAAGAGGTGCGAGGTTAATAGAGGACTACAACAACGTGTTGCACCGTAATGAGGAGGAACAGAGAGTTTTTCTTCAGACCGTCGCCGAAAATTTGGAAAAAAATATCCATCACATCAAAAAAAAAATTTATTTGATTAACATTTTCGAATTTTAGAAACGTGTTTTGGGATCCCCCTTAGGGGGGGGGGGGGGAGATACAGGGTAGGTATGTTCGAGAAAAAAGTTAAGGGGGAAATGCTAGAGTATGTCGGTCATATATTTTACCCCTCTAGGAGGCACCATCGGAGGAGCAGGAGCTAAGTTAAAAAAAAATATGAAAATACCAAAAAATTGTATGGGGACCACCTTAAGGGTCGGAGATAGAGGATAGATATGTTCTAAAAACACTATAGGGTTTGCAACAATATTGTGGGTTTGTCATACATTTGGCTTCTCTAGGGGCACGTTTGGGGCATTTTGATCGGTGGCACCAAAATTTATTAAACTTTGATTTTTGTATTAGAGGCCCCTTTGGGGGTGAAGATGGGGGGTAGGTATGTTTGAGAAAGAAAAATGACTGGGGGTCAGTTATACATTTAACACCTCTAGGAGGCACAAAGAAAGCGCCAGGAGCTGATTTATTAAACAAAATTATAAAAAACTAGTGGGCCCGGCAATGCTTCCCTGTTGCATATTATTTAAAAAAAAAATTGGCGTTAACGTGGGCGTGGTCGAAAAAAAGTACCCTATAAGTCATGCCAGAGTCCCAGTTAAATGCTGTGAAAGGAAGATCGGTCCAGAGGTTTGGTCTCCTATAAGGTACAAACAAACAAATAAACAAACATACATTCCATTTTATATCTATATATATAAAAGAGGATGTGTGTATATATGTAACGTATGGACTCGAAAACGGCTGGACCGATTTTGATGAAATTTTCAGGGAATCTTCCGAATAACCCCGCGAGTAACATAGGCTACACATTGTTTGGATTTTTCTACATTTAGGGGGTGAAAATTGCAATATTCGATAACACAAGGTATTCCGCGCTTACAAGAAGTAATTTTTTTTGGTTTTTAAATGAGCACAAACCGAAAACTTCAGATATATATTTTTCCAGACCTTCTGCGTAAAACTAATTTCCCAGCAAAGTAAATGAGGTATTACAGAAGCAAATCTATGTATTGGTTAAAATGTTATGACCTCTGAGAGTTGGCATACGGAAATTAAGTTTTTAAAAATCATTTTTCAGAATATTGGGCGGGATCCAAAACAATGTCAAAAATATACTTTTCTCTTCGTCTTGGTCTCCAAACATCGGGATGGTACGTCTGACGTAACTGAAAAATTGCTAAAAATATACCTAAACCTGAAATCTTCATGCTTCTCAGCGCGAACTAGGAATTGATTGTAGACATATAGTTTCTAAGCGAAATTGTCTAAGAATTCATCGTACATTGCGATACTGGTATACGATTACCACTTTTTTTTAGACGCGAACAAATTGTTCCGCCCTAATTAACAGGCTATTTGGAACTTAATAAGTAAAAAGTGCCGAGGCGCTGCCACGCACTTCAATAGTTAAATATTTAAACTGTATCAAATAATGGTCCGTACACCAGTTAATTTTCAGAAAAAAATGCAATATTCATTGTAGTTATAATGGAAAACACCTTTTGTTTTATTGGGGCACAATTAACATTTTTAAAGTATGTCAGAGGTAACATAAGCAAATATTTGTAAATAACCTATATATGGGGTAATTTTTTTTGACGTATAGAACTTCTTTTAGTATACTTTGGAAAATCACCATGTAAAAACTACACAAGAACAACGTTTGCAAATCTTGCAAATTTATTTTCAAAATGCACGTTCTGTTCGCCAAACTTATGGAGCCCTTTGTGAAGCTGAGGGTGCATATGATGATCCATCTGAGCAGCTAATAGAAGCCATCGACGTTTTAGACGTAAGTGTGACAGGGGACTCGAATTTATCAAACCGACGCCATTCTCAGCAACTCGGTCTATGCAAATGCTGAAGAAAGATCTTGGCCTGCATATATATAAGATCTAACTGGTGGAAGAATTTGAGCCAGTGGACGGTCAAGTGATTTTTTTTATTTATCATGTCATTGCACATTATTTGAACGAGAAATGGTTCCAACACAACGGTGTAATATGCCATACAGCGCGTGAGACCATCACTTTGTTAAGCCAAACATTGGTGACCGAATTATCTCAAAAAAATGGTAATACGAGTTCAATACAAAAATAGTATTCCGGAATATTCTTGATCCGTGTGATAAGAAGACATGACAAAAGAAGTTTTTATGGCTAAAGGCATGAAGCTTCAGACGGAATTTTCATTTGCGGTCAATAGGCGGAGAAGGCATAACAAAATGTTTTTTATGCCCAAAAAGATAGTTAGTATCCGCTACTACAGATCAAAATAAAAATTATTTAAATTAGCGGAATGTCTGTTTCCGATTTTTGGAAGAAGTGGCTTTTCGCCCTACATACAGAAAAAACTTAATCTACGTGTAAGCACTATAGATATGACTTTGCTGATGAACGTTTTCAAAGTACTTTGTAGACCTAAATGTGAAATATATTACAAGTTAATGTGCAATAGCGAAGCATTGCCGGGCCCACTAGTATATAGATAAAATATCTATCTACATATCCTAAGGGTTGAAGATAGAAGGTAGATATGTTCTGAGAAATTAGTAGGCTTGCAAAATTATTGGGGATCGCTCGTACATTTGACTCCGAAAGGGGAAAGCAAAATTTGGGAGCAAAATTTATAAAAATTTGATTTTGTATGGGAGCCTCCTTGGGGGGGGGGGGGTGAGATAGGTGTAGATATGTTTGGGAAAAAATTACTGGGGGTCAGTCATATATTTTATACTCTAGAGGCGACTTCCAGGCTGTTTCTGAGCTTGATGTGAATTTTTCCCCTTTCCCCCCAATTTTGACCGCGATGGTTCGTATCGAATTCGGATACTCGTGCACTATAGCACCCCTAGTGTTCATATTTTAATTCTTTTTACCATCCAATAAGAGCCCAAGGTATTTGGGTCTATTTGAAAATGTAAGTGCGACTCTATTTAATCTGGGTTTGACAAATTGAGTTCCGAATTACTCGGATATACACCCAGTCCAAAGACACCATTTAGTTTCAGTGCAGATTCCATAAGCTTAGAGTAATTTAGGATACTTGCCGCTAACTATTAGTGTTTTTACATCTGCATATGCGATAGTTGTGCACAACTTCTTTCCAAGGTTCTCAGAAGAGTAGTAGGGAGAGTGGTCCTCTTTGTGAAGTACCGCGGACCGCAACCTTAGAGATATTTGACACGCCCATACAAGATCCAACGTGCCTAAATTTTAGGAGTTTGCAAAAGTAAGCAAAACATTTGCAACATCTATTCTGGTACCTCTCACACAAATGAACGAATTCACTCATATGGATTTACAACAGTAATAGGCATTTTATAGCCTCGCGAGGCTGTTAATCGTTTTTTTTCACATAGCCATAGATTTTCAGATTCTATTTGAAGCAAGAGAAATTTGAATGTAGAATGTACTTTAGAGTCATTCAATATCATTCATTACTCACACATAGAAAAATATGAATTTACTTTCGTCCTCAAATCCCACAGTACATTGCAGCATCTCTTAAAAACCTATATATAGTATTCTGGTGATTCAAATTAAGCGTAACATCATCCCCATTCAAGCATATATTTTAATTTTTTTCAGATTTTCATTCCTTAGCTCATCGACCTTTAATAAAATTGGATAACATGACTTATAAAATATATGTAAATAACTCCATGAATCTCTGTATTTTTATGAAATGAGGGCGTTATAATTGCTAAGCCACCAAAAAAAAACTTCCCCCTATCTAATCCAACAGAATAAAAACCTAAACACAAGTTTCTTAGCTTATTTCAATAAAAACCGAAAATCAATGTTAATGAATATATTCATATTCATTCCCATCTTGGCTTAAAGTTGTTCCCTACAAATTGAGTCTCTCAGAGAATTTCCGTATCCAGATGTTTGAACTGCTGGAAATCATTTCAAAATATAGCTTCACGTCCGTAGCCCATGAGTGGAAGGAGGATCTCATTTTGATTCTTCATGCAACATTTATTTCCTACGTTATCTTAAGGCCATGAATGTTTAATTTAAAAAAACAAAACTTCAGTAGTGGCAATGAAACAGCAGACCAGCGAACAAAACTAAAACATAAAACGATCAACGGTTGGCAACAAATTATGCTCCTAAGTGTGTGTGAGTGTATACCCGTGTGTATGTTGAGTGCGTAGCAAGGCACAAACAAAACACTACAAAGATGAGGCCACAAAATGTTCCAATTAATGGCCATCGAAATAAAAAGGATTCATTGGCGTTCATTCAAAAGAACCGATAATTTTTTATGTCCAATGCTCTTTTTTTTTTTTGTTTTTGTTGAACTTGTGTTGTTGCAGTTTTAATGTTAATTATCTTTTTTTTTTCTCAATCCGGGTGTTCTTCTTGTTTCTCTTATATAAGGCCCTGTCGTTCTGTCTGTCTGTCTGCCTTTCTGTCAGAATATCATTAAACGCCAACCCGTAATAAATTATATTCGTTAGTTTAATCTTGATTCCCGTTTAGATATTTCAATGGGATTCCCATCATTCAGTTGGGGCGTCTGTTGGCAGTGTTGTGATCATTAAGGTATTAATATTGGTCTACCTATTATTTGACTTGTAGGAATGTAATTTCAATAATTCATTATGGTTCAGTGAATAAATCTCAACAGTGTGAGAGAGAGAGACTTAAATGTTATAGACTTTTGAGAAGATTACAAATAGGGATTGTAGGGATATGTTGTTGGTGTTTGGTCTAATACTTGTACATTCTTCAATTGTAGTAAATTTATTTTGTGATGTTTTTTTTCTCATATACATGATTGATCAAACCGGTTTCAAGTGTTTGATGGCAATTGTTTGTTTCTTACGTTTTTTTGCTTATTAATGTTTTCGTGTTTGTTTTTTAGTGGTTTCTTAATTGGAACATTCCTTTCTGTCAGACTTTTTGACAGGTTGTTTTTTGAGTGTGTTCACCTCATTTTGTTGAGCACTTAATTGCTGTCTTTCGGACAATTTATGTTGTGGTAGGCTTTACGTCTATTAGTTGTGTTGTAATAACAATTATGAAAACTATTACACTTTACTGCAAAACTTGTTATGCGCATAAATTTCAACAAAGTTATCAAATGTACTTTGTGAAGCTTAAAACAAATGAATACTATTCATGCCTACTTTTTAGTTTCATGTTATATATTCTGATAACACTAACATAGCTATCTTTTAATACAGGGTGGCGCACCAATTGTGAAAAATAATAAATTCAAATATTTATTTTTTAATCAAAAAATTTTAATAGAAATAGATCTTGAACCGAGCGATGAAATCACTTTAATTTTTTTCACATATAGATCAACAAAACAAAACAAGAGCAAAACAAGCACAGGAGGTACACTGGGTTGGTACTTTTGTGGCAAAAACAATTCTATGCTATTTTGTTCGATGGACAAAGCGTAGACAAGAGCTTGTGTGGATTATGTTGACGTGTTGTCTTCGTTGATACCATTTTCGCACCGGTGTGTTTGGGCTTCTCGATGGTTTCTTGAAGCTTTTAACACTTAAGAGTGTGATAATGTGTGAAGAAGGCACAGCAAAGGGTGCTGATGATGATAGTTTGGCAACTTTAGAAATAGCCCTGCCAACCGTCAACATAATCTATTTCACACAACTCTTGTAAAATAAATTCTATTAGCAATAATAGAAATAGCTTTCAAATTTATAGTTTATTTTTCATTAATTTTATTAATAACTGCGAAACTGTTTATTATGCAGATAAATGATATATGAACAGATTAAAGGAATTCTAATTCCAAAATTTCGGATTTCAGCAAAAATGGAGTAGTCGTTCTTGAATTATGCCTCCCAAACGTGGCTATAGGTGCTCAAAACTTCCAGTGGCAAGAATTAACATAATCCAATCGTGCTCAAATTTTGGATATACCAATATCTGCAAGGACTTATCATTTTTGGGGGGTCAGACCGACAAAATTCTGAAATTTTTTTCGCATATAACTTGCGGTGGCCCTAGGCGCCATTCTGTATTATAAATGAGAATGTCTGTCCGTTACTTTATTTGTGGTTTAATCACGCTTAAGCGGCTGAACCGATTTCAATGAAATTTGGTAGGCAGTTAGTGTACTATATGGACATAACTCAGGGATATATTTTCAGAATTGTTATCCTAAGTGCGGAGTGGGCGTGGCAAAACTTTATTTTAACCCTAGAGAGATATAATTTGATACCCAGATAGTACTCGGCAACAGTAATATGAATATGCAAACGAAGCTTAAATTTTGGACCAGTGGGCTGAGTGGGACTCTTTTTTAGAGCTAGAAAAATAAAATTTGATACACAGATAATTCTCGGCAACAGTAATATAAATATGCAGGTGAATTTTGATTTTTTTATCGGTGGGCGGAGGGGGTTTGGCAAAACTGGATGTTAGCCTTAGGGAAATACAATTTGGTACATAGATAGTACTCGCCTACACGAATAAGGATATGCAGGCGAAATTTTGATTTTGGATCAGTAGGCGGATGGGGTGTGTCAAAACAGTATTTAAGTTCTAGAAAGATAAAATTTAATACCCAGATAGTACACGACAACATGAATATGAATATGCAGACGACTTTTAAATTTTGGATGGTGGAGTAGACGTGGCAAACTAAATTTTAGTCCTAGAGTGATACAATTTGACAACCAGATATTACACGGCAACACGAATATGATTAAACAGACGACTTTAAAATTTTGGATCAGTGGGCGGAGGTGTGTTCCAAAGCGGTATTTTAATTCTAGAGAGATAAAATTTAGTACGCAGATAGTACTCAACAACACGATTATGAATATGCAGACGCAGTTTAAATTTTGGATCAGTGGATCAGATAACATTTGACACCCAGATAGTACAAGGCAACAAAAATATTAATATGCGTCACAAACTGTAGCTTAGCTCCAGAGAGCAAAAACTTTATACACAGATAGGATTTGCCACTTCAAAATTGCAGACGAAATTATTATTCGCAATCAGTGGGCGAAGAGGGCGTGACAAAACGTTATTTTAGCCCTAGAGCGATAATAATGTTTGATACACAGATAATACTCAATAACAAAAAGTACAATTAAATTTATCGAAAACTACAAAAAGTAATTTTTTTGTACAAAAAGTACAATTTATTGTACTAAAAAGTATAAGTTAATGTACTAAATACTACAATTTATTGTACTAAAAAGTAGAATTTAGTGTACTAAAACGTACAATTTACTTTACTAACAAATATATTTATTGTCAAAAGTACGGTTAATGTACATTTATTTTACCAAAAAGTACATTTATGGTATCTATAAGTACTTGATTGGTACCAAAAAGTACAATTTATTCTATAAAAAAGTACTTTTATTGTACACAAAAAGAACAATTAATCGTACCACAGAGCACCGTTATTGTACAAAAAATCACAATTGTGCCAGTAAAGTTTAAGGAATATTTACACCAGTGAACGGCAGCCCAATACAACAACAATATAAGTTTGTGTCGGTGAGGTGCTCTTTTCCCTCTCTCACTGTAGTGAAGAAAATTGTTATAAAATTGTTATTATAATATACAAATCTAGGAAATAATTGATAAATATTACTGCTGTGCGCGTGGCAATGTACTTTAACATATTAGAATTAATTTCTTCCAAAAAAATGCATTTCTTTTATGGTCGTGCTAACAATAAGCGTCGACACAACCGTGTCGGACGAATGCTCAAGCGAGACTGAATTCATTTGTTTATTTTCGTTAAATGTGTGTGAGAATACATGTGTGACACTCTCGCTCATGTTGCCCATGGGCTACCTTAAGCTGTTAACTGATTTACACGGCGCCAGTTTATTTTATCAAAAATGTTGACAATAACACAGTGCACCACAGTTTTGGGTGGAGAACCAAACCAAAATCAAACGATGGCATTTGACCTCAGTTACAAAACCCTTAACTCTATTTTGTTCCACTACGTCACAATTTTTTTTACAGTGGTTTGAAGTTTGATTTTTTTGGTCAAAAGTCGAATCAAAGAATTCGGGGTATTTCATGTCTTCGGAGACCTATATTAAAACAATCATGCGAATTTTTTCTCGCAACATTTTAACGCTCTATCTCCCACCCGTATGGGACTTTTTTGGCCCCATTTTGAAAAAGTGTTTAAAAGTCAACATTGTACGGAGGTCAAGGCTTAGAATCTTCGGTTGAAATATTTTCCGGAAAATTTCACTAAGAGTCACCGAAGCCAAATAGCCTCTATGAGTCAAAGGTCCCAAAATTAAATGTTAAAAAGTGCAACACACTTTTTCGGCAGTGAACCAAACCAATATCAAACGATTTGACCTCAGTAACAAAACCCTTAACTATATTTTGCTCCACTACGTCGCAATTTTTGTTTACAGTGGTTTAAAGTTTGATTTTTTTGGTCAAAAGTCAAATAAAAGTAAATGAAACATCATGTGTAAAAATAGATTTGGATAGTTCATGTCTTCGAGAACTACATTAAAATATTATTATATGTATTCGTCAAGTATACAATGGCGAAGCATTGCCGGGTCCACTGTTACTTATAATTAGTGTTATATATTTCAATCATATAAAATTGTAATAAACGTGGATACTCACCTTACTAACTAAAAAACTTAATGTAAAAAACACTACAGCATACATAGTTCTTCCTATGGCAGGACGGCAACATCTTGAGTGTGATGATATGTTTGTCATAGATTCTCTGCCTAAATGTTTGTTAATAATTTGGTATGATTGAGGGCATAGCGCTTTCAGAGATGTTTCATTATTTGAGATCATCGGTGAAGACATGGTTACTCTGAGTATTTGATGTTATATGTTGTTAATTCAGTTTTCTATCGAAATATATAATATTTCTTAATTTTGTAATGTGTTTTTCTTAATTACTTATTATTTTGTTTGTTTTTTTTTTTGTCTATCTCTTATATTTAGATGATAGATCTCTTTGATGTGTTGAATTTGTTGTCTGACTCACAGTTTCACTTGTAAAGTAATTTGAATTATTGAAATCGGCATTTGTGTGGTTTACAAATTATAAATTTTATTTTTCACTTTTTATACTATCATAAGTTTTCAGTTATTATCAGTTATTTGCCACTCAACACTTTCCTTTAGTGTTTATGGATAGTTTGTTTACATATGTTTTGTTTTAACATTGTCTATATTATTTATTTAAAGACTTAATCTGTTTTGGAAGAAATAGTTATAATTTATTTATTTTTTCACATACCATATTTTTCATTCATAAACAAATAATTGTGTATTCCATGCAATTATAGTTTATAACTACTTATTCAATGAGTTCTATCAAAGTTCACATGCTTCCGTTTGCCCTGTAGTTAATGTGAAATTTAACTTCGTTGTATTGCACTTTAATTATATCGATAACATGATTGTAAAATAGTTACATTAGTTTTTTCATAGCCTAATCACAAGTTTTTTCAAAACCGGTGTCTTTTTTTAATATATTCTTTTTTCCACATGTAGCGTGTCTCTTCTGATATCTCACATCTTTTATTAAATCTCATTTATTCATTCATAACTTTACAATGGCTAAACAACGGGGATAGCAGCAAGGAGAGAGCGATAGCGTGAGTAACTCACAGACTAGCAGTGACTGCACTGCAGTCACCAGACATATGAGCCCATAAAATGCAAATGCAATTCAATTTAAATTAATTTTAAATTCAAATTATTCTTTTGCCCTTTTTATTATCAGTTGTCCAACAAACAGATATCAGCTGATATTAAGCATGACATGCAATGGGCAGAGTAGACAATGTAGTGCACTACTGTGAGTAATTCATTTTTTTAATATATTCAATATTTTTAATATTTTGTATATTTTTAATATTTTTAATAATTTTAAAATTTTTAATATATTTAATATTTTTATTATTTTTAATATTTTAAATATTTTTAATATTCTCTTGTTTGTTTTTTTCCGATCTGTGCAGAATATGAATGTTTTTCATTGTTCGGTTTGATAGATCTCAAACAGATCGAAAAAAACAAACAAGAGAATACATACACGGGAGGTACACTGGGTTGGCATTTGATGCCAAAAACAATTCTATGCAATTTTGTCCGATGGACAAAGCATAGACAAGAGCTTGTGTGGATTATGTTTACGTTGTCTTCGTTGATACCATTTTCACACCGGTGTGTGTGAGCTTCACATTGATTGTGTGAAGCTTTTAACACTTAAGGTTGTGATAATGAGTGGAGAAGGCACAGCAAACGGCACTGATGATGATGGTTTGGCAACCATCGAAATAGCTATCTGCCCTGCCAGCTGTCAACATAATCCATTTCACACAACTCTTGTAAAAACAAATTCTATTAGCAATAATAGAATAGATCTCAAACCAAACAATGAAAAACATTTTTAATATTTTTAATATTTTTAATATTTGTAATATTTTTAATATTTTTTATATATTTAATATTTTTAATATTTTTAATATTTTTAATATTTGTAATATTTTTAATATTTTTTATATATTTAATATTTTTAATATTTTTAAATTTTTAAATTTTTAAATTTTTAAATTTTTAAATTTTTAATATTTTTTAATATTTTAATATTTTTAATATTTTTAATATTTTTAATATTTTTAATATTTTTAATATTTTCAATACTTTTAATATTTTTAATATTTTTTAATATTCTTAATATTTTTAATATTTTTAATATTTTTAATATTTTAAATATTTTTAATATTTTTAAAATGTTTTTCATTGTTCGGTTTGAGATCTATTCTATTATTACTAATAGAATTTGTTTTTACAAGAGTTGTGAGAAATGGATTATGTTGACAGCTGGCAGGGCAGAGCTATTTCGATGGTTGCCACCATCATAATCAGTGCCGTTTGCTGTGCCTTCTCCACTCATTATCACAACCTTAAGTGTTAAAAGCTTCACACAATCAATGTGAAGCTCACACACACCGGTGCGAAAATTGCATCAACGAAGACAACGTCTACATAATCCACAAATATTTTTAATATTTGTAATACTTTTAATATTTTTAATATTTTTAACATTTTTAATATTTTAAATATTTTTAATATTATTTTCAATATTTATAATATTATTTTCAATATTTATAATATTTTTAAAATTTTTAATAGTTTTAATATTTTTAAAATTTTGTAATATTTGTAATTGTTTTTAATGTTTTTAATATTTTAAATATTTTTAGTAATTTTAATATTTTTAACATTTTTAATATTTTTAATATTTTTTTTTATTTAATATTGCTATCAAAAAAAGTTGTTATCACACCCCGTTCGACGAGGTATAACAATTTATATTCTTATATGTTTTCAGAACAGGTTTCCTGCGGGTCACCCTAGCATGCCACTTTTCTGATATTCCTTTCATTTCAAAAAAGAATTACGTACTTATAAAAGTTTTCCTTGTGCGCTCAGTAAAGTGGAACGCAAATAGGAATATGTATATGTAACATGTTTCCCGTTGGTAGAACTATCTTTTAAGCTCACCCAATTGTAACCAAGTTTTTATTTTCAACAATGTTTTGTTACAAATTATTAAAAGGATTGTTTTTCTTGTGATTTTGCACGTCCATCCCAATTCAGATGTTTATGCACAAGTTTGTACTGTCTTAACCCATATAGTCTACAAAGTACGTCTCGATTTTTAACTTTTCTGGTACTTTGAACATATTTATGTACACAATTTTGTTTTTTATTTTTTTAAATTATCTTTAATTTGTTAAAATTCTTAATAGATTGTTTTTTTATATCATTTTAGAATATATATTTTTTTAACAACATATATTTTTATAATTTTATCTTAGTAAGACACCGTCGATTTCTTGCTTATGTTGGCTGCTTTTTCGTCAAAGTTTGTTATTATTTAGAATATTTCGTTGCACTTTTTTTCTCTCTTTTTAATTATATTTGACGTCAAATTTAATCAAATATATTACATTTACGCGCTCAAACTTGACCGCTATATCTACTAGTTACATTCATTTTAATGTAAGTAAAGTGCAAAACAACACAACAATAAGCAAACTATTAATAACGTTAAAACAAAAACTATAAATAAAACCATCAACAATTATTTATACTCTTTATATCTCGCAAACACACTTAGTCACTGTCAGTTATTTAAATTGTTTTAGTAGTGGTTTCTTTTATAAGTTTGCATCTTAACTCTTTTGTTTTTCTCTCACACAATTTTAATCGCCGCGTCGACTCTCTTATTTTTGCCGTAAACCATTGAATAAACCACTACACGAAAAAATTCGATACATTTACACAATCAACCGTTTCCGTCCGTTGTTGCTTTCAGCTTCGAGGTTGACGCTTAACTAACTTGCACAAGTCCTGCGGCTTCTGAAACCTCGTGGCATAAGAGAGTGTTCATTGCCACCACCACTACTACTAAACGTACGAAGCGGCAGAAACATCAGCATCAAACATCACAACATCATACACTGTGGTGGCCATACAATACAAACCAACCTGTAACCGGCAAACGCGTTCATATTGGATTTATTCGTTTATTTACGTGTAGTCTGGTTACTCAAACTATTCGTACTATGGAAATCTTGGTATATGTAAGATTTATGGTTGGGGTGACTACACCGCAGGCAAGGGGATCGTTGTACTGTTAGCAAAATATTGCTCTTAGTCTTGCGTTACTCTCTCTCTCTCGTTCTCTACTCAATTTATTGAGTATCTGGTTGGAATTTGTTTTGTACTCATCATTGCTGTTACATTGTAACTAACACTACACTTGTGTGTTTAACATTTGCGATGCAGTTAGATTGTCGCACAGGGGGTGTTATTGTTGGTGTTTGCAATTACTCAAGTGCATCCCTCCCATTTTATTAGGTTGCTGTGGGTTCTGGTTGCTCTGGTTTTATTACAATTTGGTCATAAATTGCAAACCAAATAATTAGCTATTGTGCGTAGGCATATGTTCGTTATATGAATATAATTTGTAGTTAGTTATACGAATAATTTGTTAAACTAAGTAAGGTTTTGTAACGGATTTGGTAGTTCATGCTTATATTAATCGCAGGAAGATAAAATACATAAAATAATAAATGAAACAATAGGAAACAATTAATTCACCACAGTTTGGCGATGGTCCTTAAAGGATTCTCAATGAACTGAACAATATAGCATAACATTAACAACGATTTTTGGAAAGTGCCAACCAAATGATTTGGGATACAAGTGGACTAACTTAATGTTAAAAGGATTTATAAATTCTATTCAAAGCTATGCTGGGTTTCGATTTGCAGAGCATAGTGAAGCTGATTGGAACCAATAGTTTAGAAATATTGGTCAGATCCGTTAACACTGTTCTAAACTTATGAAGGGTTATAGAAAAGCTTTTAGAATATGATATATAAATTGTTTAAATTATCTCAAATCTAAATTAAATTTTTTTTCACAGTTTTCTCTCATCATTTCTTTCTAAAACAAAAACTATTTAGAAAAGAGGCATCTTTAGGAAGAGGACGTAATAAACTTTTAATTCGTGTTCCAAAATACATACCGGACAAGTCGTCTTAGATATTCTGACTCTTTTGTAATCATTCAGCGGATATTCGCTTGATTCCCGAAGTCTTGTTAAGACACTGTACCCGAACATGATAATGTAATCTTATGTACATCTTATGTCCTCTTTATGACCTTATAAATAATTAGTTTTTAAAATGTATAACAAAAACGACAGGAACCGGTGTTGTGATTGGTCGATGGCCAAGAGTACATCCGCTACCGTCTCTTTACCTTTACTGGTTGCTCTTAAGCTTCTCCTGCGTGTTTTTCATAGTGAGTTAAGTGATGGCTTAAACCAGTTCATACGATTTGATTATATAGTACGAAATTAACTAGTAAGTTAATTATCGTAGGCTATGTCGAAGCTCAGATACCCCTTACCAATTGTAAAAATGGTGATATAACTAATATTTTTCCGCAAAAAGAGGAGTTTCTATGTTAGGTGAACATCTATTTTGTGACAATAACCTTTGTTTGAAATGACAAATACTGAGCTCAAATTGTTTATATGAGCTGAGAATATTGTTATGCATTTGTTGTTGGGAGGTGGGAGTAGTTTTTGCCCAATATCTTAGAACTTAGAGGATGGAAACTTGAATACCAAATTTGTGCTAGATAGCTTTTAAATTAAGGCTACAATCGCGGGGACAGACAGACTGACACCCAAAAAAATGAGGAGTGTGTGTAGGATGTGGGAGTAGTTTTTATCAGATATTGCCCATCTCAGAACTTAAACTTGAAGCCCATTTCGTCATTCATAGTTATTTATAGGCTACATTTAACTTATTGGACATTTTTGATTTTTGAGTTTTTGGCGGTATGTAGGGTGACCTATTGATTTTTAAGCCCTCTATAACTTTTTTGTTTATGAATAAAAATATAAACTTTAAACGCGGAATTTTCATATTTTTTTTTTCGATCTTTACGAATTTTAACGTAAAAGACCTTGTTAGTAAAAAAATCAAAAATTAAAATTGAAGTCGGAGTCAAAAATGATCAATAGGCAAAATGTAGCTCTAGATTAACCATTAATAATGATATGCGCCTCTTTTAGATTGGATATCAAAATATGATACAGTGTAATCAATACTATTTCGGGCGGTGGTAGGGTGCTCGAATCCGGAAAAAATTAGTTGTCCTCAAATTGTCTTCCGACAAACTACCCTGGAAAGATAAAAAATATTTTTTTTTATTTTGTTCAATTAAAGTTATTTGCTATGTTAATTGGTATTGGAACGCCGACTATTAACAAGATTTCACACCAATTAACACAGCAAATAACTATTATTGGTCAAAATATTTTTTTCCTAATTTTTTGTCATTTGTTTTATATTTTTCTCAATAAGTTGATGAGACGCCGTCATGAAATTTACTGAAAGGCTCTACGACAATATTAGCCAAAATCGGAAAAAATTAAAGATGCATTAATTTTACTATTTTATGGCAAACAAAGGAATCCTTCAGTAAGCCATTACATAGTTGCATTTCCTTAATCCAGAATAAAGTTAGAAGAATTTTTAAAAAATTTCCCAACGGCCAAATCTCAAATTGTTTTAATAAAATACTACTTCTTTTTAAGGTACATGTTAGAAAAATATTACCAAATTCGGATCGGATCCTGCAACATATTAGCCTCCAACGGCTAATGAAGCTAACGAAATTTGTGGCCGAAAGAGTTGGCATTAACTGGCTAACTCGCAGACTTCAGATTTGACTTAGGAATGAATTAGGACTATATTTTAAAAACAATAAAGCTGTGAAGACCGATGGATTTCCAGAAGAGCATTTTAGGCCAGCGGCGATGCACAGGTAATGTGCATTTACCAGCTCATTAACACATTTTAGTTCAAGGAATACATGCTCTATGATTGGAATCTGACTATTTCATATCCTGGCTTAAAAAAGGCGATCCAAGTGTGTGTACCAACTGTCGCAGGATCGGCATTTTACCCATCGCATACCAGGTCCTGTTTAGTGAGTTATAAAAGAGTGTTTTTCGAAAAACCAAAGCCCATATTAGCGAACCTGATCAGTGTCGAGACCTGATTAGTCCACGACCGATCAGATATTCACACTACGACAAATCCTGGAGAAGTCCCAAGAAATGCAGATCGACAACTACCATCTATTTATCGCTTACAAAACTGCATTCGACAGTCCAATACAACAGAAATTATAAGGTGCTATGGCTGAGTTTTATATGTTCGCGAAGAAGATCCGATTTGGCGGGATGACACTGACTGACACGAATTCTACGGTGAAAATAGGCAAAATTCTGACCAAGCGAGGCTTTGTATAAGGCGATAGTCAGTCATCCGATCTCTTTAATATCATAGTGGATATGATCATGTGGAAGGCTGTAGCAAACACCACTGGTAACATCTTACACAAAAGTCTCATGCTGCTCGCGAGGACTGCAGGATGTTACTGCTGTCTTTTCAAGCATTGAGAAGCAGTCGGCAGAAGTGGGTGTGGTCCCACCTTCTAAAAAACTGATTTGTAAAAAAAACAATTAAGTAAATTGTGGGTTTTGAGAGCTATTTTATATCCCTAGACATGTTCAGACTGCATGGGTTTGTTCAGAGAAGTTATTCGTCGTTACCTTAACTATAATTCCCTACGACTTATACTAAAAAATTTGAAAAAATTAGAAAATTTATTTAGTCTTGTTATTTTTTTGGGTAATAATATAATAGCAATTTCTCATGCGGACTATTAGATACAACTTTGCCAAAGGATAAAAGCGCTATATTCAAAACTGTAGGAACTGTTGGCCAAAAACTGACGTCACCTTTTCCGAGGGATTTTGTGTCATAGTGCTATCTAAGAACGCTTAAATTTTTTTTGCACTTGCGTTTACTGCGGAATTACTGTTGCTGCCGCCAAATACAAAGAAAAGTAAGATATCTACAGTAAAAAGAATCCCAGTCATACAATGTTTAAAATTTTTGATATCACCCAGTTCGAAAAAATATTGCAAAAATCTTAAACTGTTTGTTTGTTAGTTTTTTAGTCGATCGTGTTTTTATATATTAAATTTACGTTGTGTATCAAATGACACATCAAATTCGGCTTACGATCAAAAAAGTGTTTTTTATTGTTTGATATTTTTGGTCAAATACAGTGTGTCACGCACTAAGATGACGCGTTTCGAACTCCATGACGAGTTCATCTTCAGACCCCTTTGTGACCAACTGATGCACAATGGTACATCATCAGCTGTATATAAATCTACAATTATGTCAAATATGTACATGCGAAGTAGATATCAGCCGAAAATGTCCAGCACCAATTATAGTTTGAATTTGACCGTTAATATTCAAACATGAGAAATGGAGGAAATTCTTTCACTAAATTTTTTTTAAAATTTTTTTTATTATTTTTAAATTATGTGCAATTGAAAAATGATTACCAAGTCCATGCCAATTTAAATCCAAAAAAAATTACATACCAATTTATGACATTCAACCGTTACTCTACAAGCTATTGAATCCACCCATATGGTAACACTTATCTTCACTTCAATATTCAGCTACAATAAAAAAATATTTTTGATTTATATTCAGTAGTAACCATTATAATTGGCATTTCTGTGATACATGGCTAGTTGTGCTTGCATTTCGCTTATGAACTCAAGCAATAACTTCAAAAGCTTCTTCCATTCTGCCATCACACACACAAACATTTGGGTTATTTGTTTGCTATTTCGTTCACCCAATTGCTTGGCAATGATTTTCATAGTTTTCCTACGATGCTAAACAATGCATTGCATAGTGTCACACATACTATGTACATACGGATTTTGCAGTCGCACTCGTTGTAGGTTTTGCTTCTTTGACAATATCGCAGCGATATCTCTGCACTGGCGGGAGGTAAACTACACCTTCGAAGGTAAAATGATTTATGTGTGTGGCATAGTTAAACTTGGATAAGAATGTGTTAGCGGTGACATTACAAGAGTTAACTACCACCACCACCAATAGCAGCAATATGTTATTAAATTTGTTTGTGTTATATTCCTGCGCATCGTGTCATCAGTGAAGTTTGTATGTAGCAGCTATTGGTATAAAAAAAGCCTTATAAGGTATACCTATGGCTTTTGTTTTGAAGGTGGTATTAGCTTAACAAGTACAAATATTGTAAAAACTTATATTGCAGGGAAAATTCAATTAATGGCAACGAATACTAGGAGGTGTTATAGAGAATTAAGAGAAAGAGAAATATACAAAGTAACATTTTTATATTAACGCAATGTTAGAAGATCAATGATTGTTAAGCTTTACATTGTTGTGTTTTGTGGAAACTTTCTTTCTAACGTCTATCATGTGGGTCGTTTAGCTACTAGTTGTACCACATGCTTGCTTCTTCCTTTCTTAACTTTGATTGTAATTTTTAATAACATCTTTTAAGATCTGCCCATCTTAATGATTAGTGCAATTCCACAATTAGCTTTTAATCATTTATGGATTGCGCACAAACGTTAAAAAGTTATGATCTGCTGATGATCTTAATTCTTAAATCACGCAGCCAATAAATCTTAAATAATAACTTATTACCATCGCAGTGATAATCTTAAGCAACAAGACATACGAAAATAAATGGAACCACCAATAACAGGAAGCTCACTGTGCTAGAAAAACCAGTACTGTATACACATTTGGCTAACATATGACCACTAAGGCCAAATAGCCACTACTACTACTACTGCTACGAATCGTACTAATAGACGATGCCAGAGATTATGTCAATAAAATATGCCAGGCCCGTCGTTGCTGCTGCTTAAATAGAAAGTATTAGAATTAATATCAATTTGCGGAAAGAGGATTAAAAGCTATAAAACATTTTAAACAACTGTGAAATTAATACCAATTTGGAAAGTAAATGGTTTAGCAAACCAGCAGCTATTTAGCAAAGTGTCAGCAGTGTTCTCTGTCTGTCTATATGGTCTTGCATAGAATTTACGTACGCATTGCGTAAATGTCGTGTTTGTATTGTTAGCAGTATAAATCTCTCTGCTGCATGCGGCAGTATGTTTCGAAACATACAATGCAACAGCAACATATGCGTGCAAACAGTAGAGATTCCAGTAGGTGTTCAAGCCGTACAGTGGTTGGGAAGTGATTTGTTGGAGTAATTAAGTTGCAATGTTAGGTGTCGTTTGACAGCAACCTAGAAGGCCAACGATTAGGGAGTAGGTGACAGAACCCAGCGGTAAATGAAACGTAGTACCTAATTAGTAATCCATGACATCAGTATAACATTGTAAGCGCGCGATCTAAGTACTAAGAATGTCAGGTGTATGTAATGTAAAAAATATCTTCGACTCATTAGATCTCCAATTGAAATGGCACATACTGATATCATCACTTACTTCGTAATCAAGCGTGTCATCACGCTCGCTTACACCTCCGTTTATAACGTAATAGCAACTGAAATGGCACTTACTGACATCGTCGCTTACTTTGTAAGCTAGAGGGCACCGACACCAACGGTCTATGACACTCCTATGATAAATTTAAGCGAAAGAATCATCACTGATTGCTTCTAAATATGGCTGGCATCAGAGATTAAGTAATGGGTATTTTTATCGCTGGGAAGTTACCGAAACTCAACGCAACTTCTTTCTAAGTGGCGTTGGCGGGAGCGGGGTTCCAATAAGGAAAGAAAATATGGAAACCCACAAATGTTGACGACTACCCGCAAAGGACCATGACTTTGTGGAGATGCACCTGGAATGTCCGAAATCTCCAAAGAGATAGTGCTTCTATTCAATTGTAGAATGTCATTGATACATGTTAACCCGACATCACCGCCATGCAGGGTTCCTGACCAAAGAATCGTTATAACTTTTACACCTGACAAGCTGAAAAACACGAACTTCAATATGGTTTCATAGTTGGTACGTTTAACCCTATAAGTGATTAAAGTGTTTAAAATTTAATGTGGATCATGTTCAAACTTTCAAACCTCTAAGTGTTCAACCTTTAAGCTTTTTAAGTTTTTCTCCTCTTAAACTTACAGTCCTTGTACCACTGTGCACCATACATATAATCCCAAACATGCTTCCAATTTATCTCTACCATTTTTCGTCATAATCTCTGCAAAATCTTTAACAGTCTTTTGGCTAAGGCAACATTACGTTAAGTAACGACACAAGTTGCCACAAAGCAAGGAAACCGCAAATACACTTATACACACGCACACACTTTATTATCATGAAATCAAACATATTGAGTAATCAGAATTAACACAATGCCACTTAAAATCACTAAATCTAATCTGACAAGGACATTTATATGACATTGAACATTGAGATTGTTTGAAAGTACGATTTTATGCTGCAGTATATCATAAATACTAAGGCGTGTGTGTTATGATAACTCAGGCGTCAGGGGTGGGTGCTATGTGTTAGGTCTTATGGTCTTTTCTAGAGCATCTCATTCGAAACTCATCCCTTATTCTGATTTATAGAAAATCTGTTTGCAATTAGAAAATTTTCTGCGCTATTTCAGAGGATGTTAAAAAACAACAACGTCGGGTGTTCATTAAAATCGGGAAAAAGGTTAACACATGTTTATATCACTTGTTCGTCTGTTGTTAAACGAAAGGGTGGGTTTCCTGCTCCAACTTGACAGTTTTTATTGTATCATTTTTCAAAATTTCCTTGTAAGGTAATTTAATGAGAGCAGATTTTTGTGTGGTTAATTTTTGTCACCAGATTTGTTGTTTTATGTGGAGGTGGGGGGAGAAAAACTGGGCAAACAATGCATCTATTGGGAACGGCTCACCAAAAAAAACGCAAATAGAATTAACTTAGGAACATTAAAAAAATCAAATCTGTCAACGTTATTTTTATATATATGGTCACTTACTTGCTTTCTTGCTCATCTAAAACTTCCTTGCAAAAATTTTGAATATATAAAAAAAACTTAATTTCCCTTTATACCCCATGAATGAAGTATAGGATAGCTTCTCGCGTTGTAGTGAATTAATACGCTTTCTATTTAGATTCACAACAAACTGCGCCTACTTGTTTGTCGACGAATGCAAGTGTCACTGTTTGAGAAGATGTAACTAGACATGCCGATTTACTCGACTGTGGCTATACTGCGAAGTTGCTGTATGCAACATCAGGGGGCCGGCAGGCAACGAATGAAAAATGACGACGACTGAGCTTCTTTTCCAATTCGTCATACCAAATTCTGCAAGATTCTAATGAATCTGGTTATTTCGTCGGTGTCAGCTTTATAGTCGACGAAGAGATGGTATGTGTTGCACACTCTGAGTATCTGTTACCAATTTTCCTTACAGGAGAAAAGCCCTGTAAAGTAATCATTTACCTTTTGGTAGAATTTTCGGGCTTCACCTCTATCCCTGCACCTCACTGTATCCTCGTTCCACCGTTTTATAATCCTGTTTCCCAGATTCTATGCGACATTCTTCATCGTACCAGGGTTTGTCTGAGAGCCGCCTTTCCTATCTAAGTACGGTTGTTGCGCTTTCCACATGATTCATACGACGCCTATACTCTCCGTTAACGATGATGGGCCCATATATTTATGGAGTATTTTTCTCTCGAATACCGCCAGAACCGATCTTGTGTCATAACCCAAGACTCTACGCCATACATCAAGACAGGCAGAACCAATATCTGGTATAGCTAGAGAGAGGGCTATGTCATTAAATTTCTTGCTTAGTCCATAATAGAATCTATTTGAAAGCTGGATTCTTCTCAGAATTTCGAGGCTGAAGGTGATGGCTGATGGTGCAGACTTGGTAGATAAAATTATCTACCACTTCGAAGCTGTAGTTGTCAACGTTCATGCAGCGTTCCAAATTAGATTCTTTGTTCGTTGAAACTAATAACTTGGTTTTACCATCGTTCACAGTTAGACCAATTTTAGCTCATACCTTCTGTATACCTGAAAAGGATGCTGTCACATCCCGCAGTTTCGATGTGACTTTCAGCGAACGAAAGTTACATGTGGCTTTTGTTGAATATCGTGCCACTCGTGTTTACTGCAGCTTTCCTCATTATCATCGCCATTACAAATGTTTAAGAGGTCACACGATAAACCGTCGACTTGTTTTAGGCCACGACTGATATAGAATGGCTCCGTAAGGTCCTCGCCAATCTTCACTGAAGAATTCGTGTCGGTCAGTGTCATTCCGCAAGGGATTATCAGATTCGCTGGAATGACAAACTCATCCATGGCTTCGATTAATTTCTGCATTATCGGTGTGTGGCGTCAGCTTTATGGTATATGTGGTATATGTCTATTTGTTTTTCATGAGTCTTTTCTACGATTCCACGCAGTGTGAATATCCAATCAGTTGTTGATTTAGCAGTTCTAAAGCCACACTGATAAGGCCCGATCAGGTTGGATAACACTGGATTTAGTCTTTGGCATAGCACACTCGATAGGACCTTATATGCGATGGGTAAATTGTTGATCCCACAATAGTTGGAGTACACACTTGGATCACCTTTCTTCAGCACAGGACATAATATGCTTAGATTTCAATCATCGGGCATGCACTTGTTTAGCTAAGCCGTGCGTAGGAGCTGGTGCGTTATCATCTCATCGCCACTGGACTTGAAGGGCTCTGCCGGAAGTCCGTCGGGACAGGCTTCTTAGTTATTTTTCAGCCGCGATATTACTTTTCTTACCTCGGCTTGATGGTTCGTGGTGGGCAATTAAATCGGCAGGACCTTATATGCGATAGGTGAAAGGCTGATCCCACGGTGGTTGGAGCACACACTTAGATCATCATTTTTCAGCACAGGTCATAATACGCTTAGATTCCAATCATCGGGCATGCATTTATTACGCGTAACCGCGCGTAGGAGCTCGTGAATGCTCGTTATCAGCTCAACGTCACAGGATTAGAAGAGCTCTCGCGAAAGTCCGTCGGCACCGGCTGCTTTATTATTATAGTTCGCCCGATTCTTTATGTGACTTTTTTTCGCTTAAATAGTTTGTTGTTTTACTGTCTTCTTGTACAAATCCCAAACAGTCCGGTTTACAATTGGCTGTATCGTTGCTCTTTGAGCATCATTCTGTTCCTCAGACGCTATGCGACATTCTTGATCGTATCAGGATCCGTCTGAGTGCCGTATTTCATATCCTATCACGGTTATTCCGGCGGTTGCCATGGAATGCACAATATGCTGCAACTGTGTCGTAGTTGTTGGGAGAGCTGGTTGGAGTATGCAGTGGTTATCTCTGGAGTGTGCAGTTTCACGGTGTTCAGCTTTCCTTGTGTTTGGTTATGTGCGTTTTTTGCTCTGCTCAATCTTGTGCGCCCCTTGGGTACAACCATGTAGCGATCCGAGCCAGTATTAGCTCCACGGATCGCTCGCACATCCAAGACCCTAGATGTATGCCTGCCATTAATTACCATATAATCAATTTGATTTTTGGTGGATTGATCGGGGGAATGCTAAGTTGCCTTGTGGATATCTTTGTGCTGGAATCCGGTTCCACCCACTACCATGTTCCTTCCCGCTGCGAAGCTAACCAGCCTAAACCCGTTGTCAGACGTGTCTGTATGCAAGATGAATATACCGATCGATTGACCCAGAACATCTTTCTTTCCTATTTTTGCATTAAAGTCTCCCAGAAAAAAATTAATGTTGTGGCCAGGGCAGCGCTCGTATGTATCCTCTAGGAACTCGTTAAATGCATCTTTAATATCATCGTCTTTATCATCCGTCGGGGCATGATCACAAATCAGAATGATTTTGAAATATTTCGCCTTGATGCGGATTGCGAGGGTCGTCAACATTTGGGGGTTCCGTTTTTTACTTTTTCTTTTGGGTGGCGGGTGGCTAGCCCAACCATCAGTGTTCGGTGCTAACTATCAGACGCTATTCATGATAAAAAATATTATCACAAACAACGTTGCGAAGGAGGTTGTGAGTCGGCTTGAGATGCAAGATTCACTTTACATCCCCAACGGCACCCGGCAGCTGTAATAGATGTCTTCATTTTTACATCGCGAGAATGTCTGTATTGTTCATCTCATCTTCTGGATCGTGGTGATGTGAGCCTTTAATTTTTTGGTGATATCCGTTAGTCGGATATTGAAGCCTTCCCTATAAAAAGTCCGGACGTTCCAGGTACATATCCTGAAATCATGGTCCTTATGACGTTTGCGGGTTTCGCCAACATTTGGAGGGTTCAATTTGTTATTTTTTCCTTTACTTTAAAACATTTCCTGTTAAAAAAATCTTTGCGGAACTATCTGAACCACAATCATTCTCCATTCTGCCTTAAATATTAAAGCTTCATTTGCCGGCCTTAAAAATTCTCTTTACCCATTTATATTTTTATAACTGATGGCTTATGCTACTTTAATTTTGCATCCCCTCTTCCTATAAAATAAATCCAAAAAACCAAAATGTAAATAAACACAAGTGCGTACAACTAAAGGTCAAACGAGGGCCTCCACCGGCACGAGCATTAAAAAAACATGAAATACCACCGCAAACAACATAACAAACAACCACTTCAAACATTTACCAAACACACAAAAAAAGGACAATAGAATAGTATTTCGTGCACATGTTATAACGAGAGCAAACCACACACTTGTGCAAATGATCCTATCTTCATGCGAAGTTGTCACATGTTCGGAATTTTTTACCAACCAGAAAAACCAATAGTTTTCATATTAGCATTATCAGTCAACAACCCCAGCTACTGTTACAGCCCACAACTCACAAAAACCGTAACAATGTCTGTGGTTGCAACCACTAAATTGTCTACACACACATTATCAGGATTTTCAAAATCCTTACAAATTAAGGGTACTCTTGCGCAGTCTATGAGCCCTCAATAGGATGTTGTTTTCATAGCACTCGAGTGTTAAGGGTACATATGCGCACAAAGAACCTTTGTCTGACTCTGTGTTTATGGTTTAATTTTGTAAATGTCCAATGACAATAGGATTCATTAAGCGTAACACAGTAGAGTGCAGTACGAATGCAGCCGCAAGGGGTGTGAACGAGGGTTAGCGCTTTGGTTGAGAGATAAGGGTGTTAATGATTTGTTTACAATGAGGATTATGGATATTTTTTATAAGATAATAAACAGTTTTGAATATTTGCAAGTGCTCGAAAGATTTTTAAAGGGAAACTGTTGCCTAGGAAGCAAACAAGATTAGTAGAGCATTAGAAATTGAGCGTGAAAAGAAAATTTGGGTTTTGATCATATTAAGGTGTCGTACAGTTGAAAGAGATGGAGGGTTCCATGTTCCATGATATGAGGCTTTACTTTAAATTTGTTTGATTACTTCGAAATGAGAAAGCGTTTTCAAACATTTCGAAGTAATAGTCAGTAATAACCCAGTAGGAAATCGTCAAACTAGTTCAAAAACATATGGAACGCTTGGAATTCTAAACTACTTCACAAATGAACTAATTCCATACTATCGAATTTTGAACCAGTTTAACATTAGTAGTTGATGAATAGGAAAAAAAAAATCAGAATTCCAGAAGTTATATTTACAGTACTACCTCAAATTTTTTGAAGAAGTTCCAAACTAGTCCAAAGGAGACAATTAACCACCGCCCTGCTATAATTCTAAACTGGTTCTATTTTAGTACAAAAGGAACATTTCCCTCAAGACAAGGACAACTACGTGTTAAATGAGACAGTTGTTTTCATGGAAGGTGAACTACATCACTCTCCTATAGGGAACTAGAACTAAACAAGTTCCGAACTAGTGTTTTTCCCTACTGGGAATCTATTTAAGCACGAATTTGTTTCATGTCTAATATAAATGTTTTAAACGCCCCATATGAAAACTCCATTGCGTTCGTGTCTTAAGTCTTTTGATTTTCACATCGCTTATCCAAGATATTGTGTCTATGCGAAGCATGCATTACTTTGCAGAATAGACCTTAGAAACAAATTAAAATTTATGTTAGCTTAACTAGTCACTTACTGTCTGTATGGCCAATGTATCCATACACTAAAGTATTAAATATTCATTGAAAAAAGTAACAAATTGTAAACATGATATTTTGTGTTAACTACGCCATGACATCGAAAGAAACATATGTTTGTAAAATACAAGTTTTCATTAATGTACCATGAATTCCCAAGTGGACAAATACAATTAAATTTACCAATCATGTCTACACATGATTCGCTATTCCATAGCGATACGGTGACTTAACGCTTTTAACAATATTGCTTGCACAATCTTGAAATGCTGCAGGCGAAAAGATAGCAAAGTTAAATTATGAATTTGGTTTTCGAAGTAACTTAGTTTCATGAAAAACAAGTAGAAAAAAAGCAAATTTCAAATTAAATAAAGAGTTCTAATCGATACACAAACTAGAATTGTTAACAAAAAAAAATATATGAATTTGCTTTCATCGTTCGGTTCAAGATATTTTCTTTTATTGCTTATAGATAGAGTTTGTTTTACAAGAGTTGTGTGGAATGGATTGTGTGACAGCTGGCAGAGCAGATAGCTATTCTAAAAAGTTGTAAAAATATCTAATCAGTACCCTTTGCTGAAACTCCTCCACTATTATTAAAATATTTGTGCATCCTGGTGCCTTTGGTATCGCAACGTGAAACTTGCATCTCAAACCAATATGCAATATTATTTTTATTACAAGTTGGTTCTGAGATTTACCGACGAACATGGTGGCTGAAAAGGAAAATCAATGAACTGCAATCCTCAACTGGTAACGATCCCCGCAAACGTTATAAGTGCCACGGTTTAATGACTCCACGAAAAGCCCCCCAATGAAATAACGCTCAGAAAAAAACCTTCAATGAAATAAACCCCAAAAAATTGGAAATAACACCCAAAAACAGTAAATGAAATAACATCGAAAAATAAATGAAATAAACCCCAAAGCAAAAACGAAACAAACCCCAATATTTGGGAGTTATTTCATATGAAATAACACCCAATGATGAAAAAGAAATAACCCCCAATGAAATAAACCCCATCAGCACCAAAATGAAATTATGCAAAAAAATTCATAAAAGAGTCAGTTTCACCAAGGATTTCATAAAGTCAATATGAACCAACAGCAAAGTCCAAAATTATTGAAATGAATCGTGTGGATCGTAGGTCGTTGTAGCTCTGCTCTATTTTTGCAGTTATGACAATTTGCCTTTTATGTTTGGCCTTTACACAACCACCTCCAATGTTCACAAGCAAATCAAACTCTCTGCTTTTATTGAATTCTTCCTTTTTAAAGAACTCTTACAAATTTAAAAAAAATTCTATTCTTAGACATCATTTTCAAAATGAAAAAATGCTTAGTGCATTTTGTTGATTTTCTCTCCGTCAATATGAACACAAATGGAAACATTTGTAAACCTACAAAAGATATTGTAATATATTCACAGGCTAAAAGTTAACTTGTAAAAGACCTAAAAACCAACAGCTTTAAAATGAAATAACCCCCGAATAAAAAATGAAATAACACCCAAATTATACAGGATATGAAACAAGCCCCGAATTTAAAAAATTTGTTGGGTGTTATTTCATTGGAGATTATTTCATAATTTGAAAACCCCAAGTGAGGACTGAAATAATTCCCACAGAAAAATGAAAAACGGCCCAAAAACATTGGGAGTTATTTCATATGAAATAACACCCAAAAATGTATGAAAAAAATTTGGGGAATATTTCATTTCTTGTTTGGGCGTTATTTCATTGGGGGGCTTTCGTGGAGCCCGGTTTAATGATGTACATCTGGAATATGTGAACTTTCTGTTACAAGGTGCCACTATCCAACTGCTGACATCAACACCATGTGGACATCTATTATAGCTGCCACTAATTCTGATGTGGTTTTGTATTTCGCAAAAGACTTAATCTGCCATTAGACGATGTGTATTTTACATATGACATGTCAGTTTTCCCACTGTAAAATTTATACATGTCGTGTGACCTCTTTCAAACACTGCTTGTGTATAACAATGTGTTAGATAACATATGTATCAGAGAACAGCACCGATATACCGCAACCGCCGGTGCACCGCGTCCGAACTTAGTATTTTTCATACGCAAGTGTTCGAAATATCGAACGAAAACTGATGCGGGGAGGAAAGCTCTTTCTTGTGTTTACTTTTTTTGTTGCAATAGTTTAGCATCGTATCAAAAAAACCAATAACAAAAATGTGACGCTTTGTTGTGTGTGATTGTTTTATGGTGGTGGTTTAGCACAACAACGAAGAAACACAAACAAAAATATTACGAAGAAGAATACGACGTCGGTGCGAGCGCCACCAACATACTAACCGCCTCGCTGTGGATTTGTACCGTTTTCTTTTTTGCTTATTTTTTGGAGACATTCTTTATAGGTCAGGAAAATGCAATGAAAAAGTTCAATGGTTTTGTCTAAAACAAATGTATGATCTGACATTTTAAAACTCTTTTGTTTCTGTTTGAATCTGTCGGCCTAATTTACTTGTTTTAACATTTCTCGCCAAAACATAAGCAAAAAAAAAAAACGTAACAAATCGGCAGCGAGGCGGTTAGTATGTTGGTGGCGATCGCACCGACGTCGTATTTTTCTTCGTAATATTTTTGTTTGTGTTTCTTCGTCGTCGTGCTTAACCACCACCATAGAAAAAGCTCACACAACAAAGATTAATTTTTTGATTCATGGTTTTTTGATGCGGTGGCAAACTATCCCGGTAAAAGAATACAATATAACAAAAGGCACAAAAATATCCAAGCGGTTTGTTACCGCAGCCGCATAAACAGCGAGTACACCAGTAGTGGCGAAAACTCCTATCGCCGTAGATCACTGATATGTATACATTTCAATATTTTGATATGTGCTCTATTTTGATATGTAATACATATCGGCAATCAGCTGGTTTTGACAAAACAACAAAGCGTTCGCTGACAAAATTTGAAAAGAATAAGTATTTTATTTCTAATCGTAAATAGAACAAATAATGAGTGTTTTTCAACATATTATTAGTTAAATTGGGCTAATAAAGCTGTGTTTGGCGATGATAAGATGTAGCAAAGTCAGCTGTTATTGATAAACACATGTATACATACACAAACATGTTTGAACGCAAAAATTAGAAACCAAATGTACAGTGTACATTGTACACGCTCATTTTGACAGACATGCAGAATTACATATCGATTTTTGAATTGACAAGCCATGTGTAAAATACACGTCGTCTAATGGCAGCTTTAGGCATCTACCTTAATTTATATATTATTACTCAATTTCTAAAGTGGGAGTGGTACATTTGTGTGGGAGGTACAAGAATGGAAGTGTCTAGACTTACAGATTTTTTTCCAAAACTTTATCCTGTTATAGCTTAACAAAATACAGAATTCCGGCACGATCGCGGTAGGTCTATTATTAATATTAATCGATTTTTAAAGTAGGAGGTACCAGATGTGTGCGCAAGGTACCATGAAGGGGCGAACCAAACCTTCAATATTTTTTTCAAAACTTTTTCCTGTTATAACTTTGCTAAACACAAAATTTGTGTAGGATCCCGTTGGGTCTACTAAAAATATTAATCCATTTTAAAGTGGGCGGTACCAGATGAGTATAGGAGGTACCTGATGGGGCGTAGCTAGACTTTCATTTTTTTTTCCAAAACTTTATCCTGTTATAGCTCTTTTCAATAAAGAATTTGGGTACGATCGCGTTCAATTTAATGATATTACAACTCCTTTACAACTCCCTACATTTGTATGGAAATTACCAGAAGCGGCGTGGCTAGAATTCAATTTTTTCCAAAACTTTTTCCTGTTATAGCTTTACTTAACACAGAATGTGGGTACGATCCCGTTGGGTGTATTCATATTATTACTCGATTTCTAAAGTGGGCCGAATGATGTATTTGAATGGCAGGTACTAGAAGGACCGGGGCCATGTAGCCCATTTGCAATACCGTAAGTAGTTTTGAGGAAATATTAACTCGTGGTGCAAAATTTCAAGACATTTGGTTGTGTCTTTCGATAGTTATCGTGCGTACCAGCCGGACAACAAGACAGACGGACATGGCTCAAACGACTTAAAAACTCATGAATCGAATTTGGTTTAAAGAATCCTATGGTCTAAAGTGACTCCTTTTATGTGTTATACTTTTGGGTCGTATCCAATGATATATACTCTCCTACCCGTAGGGTGAGGATGTAAAAAGAGGGCGTTTGTATAAGAAGTTGAATTAGTTAGTCTACTCCGATCTTTCCGGAACTGCAACATTCAATTTACGGAAATTCACTTATTTCCAGTGCACCAGAAGGTAATGTATTAGTCGATCGACTAGAAAATATGTTTTTGGTGAATATACGTTGGTGGTGAAAATTGGGTACTTGCATTTTTGATATATCAAGTGGGCGTAGCCCCGCCCATTGTTTTAAATTTTTGAAACCGCAATATCAAATCGCCTTGAAAAACTGTGTGGATGCATTTGGCAGCAAAGTTCGTCATACAACAAAAAATGGACGGGATCGGATGAGTGGGCGTGGTTTAATACTTTAAACGGCTGTGTCTCATGAACTATAAGATGTATAAAGATGATATTTGATATGTGTTGTTGGTACAGTATGAATAAAAACCAGGGTGGAAGTGGGCTGTGCTATGCCCCATTTTAAAGAAACTGTTATGTCAGCCATAATAATAGTTTGTTCGTACTGAAAATTGTACAGTATAGTAGAGATATAACCAGGCTATTTGAAACCAACTTTGTTTCAGGACCGTGGTGCCGCCCACACACGTCAATATGTGATATAATTCATATATTTCGCTGCAGCCCTATTGTACTTAGTTGCAGCTTTTCCCCAATATCAGCGTGGTACAATATTTTTGTAGCCTCCCAACTGTTAGTCATATACGAATAATTAGCAGCCAAACGTTAAAAACCCTTTGTTTCTACATACATACATACATTTAAGTTAAAAGCTAATAAGCTTTCACACATTCCAAAACAAAAGAACAATATGAAATTCTCACTCTAACAGTGGATGCGGTCAGCCGCAATTCTTATGAAATACACAACAAACACCTACAAAATCATTCATTCATAATTTTAAAGATAAACATGGATATAGTTGCTTTGTTAAAGATTTCTAATTTTAGACTCACATTGTTGATTTTTAATAGATTAAGAAAAAAAATTGCCAACTTGTGAGAAATGACACAATCACTTAGACGCCCATTCTTAAGGTAATATATATATTAAAACATTGTTATATGACTGTGGTAGATGCTTCTTGTTTCATGACTTATATTTGATATTAGACAGTCTGCCAGAGCTGGCCAAAGTAAACGAAATGAATATTTCGTTCATATATCGCTGTTAATGTAGTAATTTGTTCACAGAAGTTTGGCTTGTGGAAAGCGACCTGGGACAGCTGGTACAAAAGTGGTGGAGGTAGTCAAATGGTCTGGTGAAGGTAGCCAATCGTTAAAATTAAATGCAGAAGCCATATTAATATGAAAATAAACATCCATACCAATACCATTCGAAAAACACTTCAGCTCAAGGATCTTCGGTCAGTTCATAATATAGTTCGGCGCTGTACCAAAAAAGTCATCCTGAAAAACTAAATTCCTTCCTGCCTATGACGACCAACAGTTGTCGACCCCTTTTTTGAAACGTGAACATTGTTTTGTATTTAGTTTTCATGAACTGTTTTAAATTGATTTAATTGCAATTAAAATAACCATTAATTAAACATCATGTTACGGCCCGCAGTACTTCTTGTTTATTTCTTCATCCGTTAGCTTTCTTTTTTAATTTTTCCCGTCCTCCCCCCTCTAACCACTGCCCAAATTAAAACACAACGTTTAAAAAATTGTATCGTATAATTAAGTTAAACCCCTTCCCGTTTTTTGTGGACTCACCTTAAAGTACAATGGCCGCAATGCACTGGCAACTGCCAATCAGTAGTTTCTTTCACAACTCCATTGAGATCAATTTCAATTTACAATCCAAATGAAATGAAGACTTCATTAAACGATTCCAACAACAGCTAATTATACCATCCATACCTTTTGGGTGTGTAAACCAAAAGAAAGAGAAAGACACTGCAGTACTAATGTTAGCAGGAAAACAGAACATGATTGTTGCATTCTTGATGCAGTGTACTGCATTTGTACGAACGAATAGTATCCTCAGATTGTGCGAGTTAAGGTAAAAAGTCCGATGGAAGTCAAGTAGTGAGTGGTGGCAACAACTGTAAATGTCGAAAATTTTTTAATTGGAACAAAACGTGAAAATAATTTAAATTTAAGACAACACGTTAAAATAATTTCAAGTGCAATTCATTAGTGTCTAGATTTTATCGTTCATTAAATTGAAGTCGGGCGAATAAGAACGTTGTTGGGTGTATTTTGTGGTTAATGTTCTTCGTATTGTTCATGTTGTATTTTTATGAGTAAGTAAACTTTAGTCAAATTGATATACTGTACAAAAGATATAAGGTGCAGTTATTTAAATCTTATATCAATTTTAAGTGAAGTTTTTTTAAGTTTCACTAATGCAACTAGCATCACAACCTGCTTCGTGGTTGCACTTGGGCAACGGTGTTCGTGATATTTTTTATCATGAATAGCGGCTGATAGTGAGCGACGAACCCTGATGGTTGGGCTAGTATCCAGACTTTGAAAACACGAAGTATCAAACAGAAACCTGATGATGACAACCCCCATAAACGTTATAAGGACATTCCTTGATCTAGGAATATGAACCTTGAAAGTCCAGACTCTTTATAGAGAAGGTGACACTATCACCATCCACGACTTAATATGAACAGGACAGGAATTTTCGCGACATAACAATTGCGAGTCTGTTACATCTGTCATGCTGAAACACACGAAATTGGATATGAATTTGTAATTGGCCAGAGACTCAGACAATTTGTTTCACGGTTCAATCACGTTTATGAACGAATAGACACAATCCACATCAAGGTGAAAAATGTTTACATCACGCCGACTTGTGCACATGCCCCTACGGAAGAAAAGGAAGATGCATTCTACGAGCGCATAAAAGAAACATACGACCGCTACTCTGGCCAAAATATTAATATTGTCTTGTGAGAGTTTAATGCGAAAATAACAAGAGAGGATGTTCTTGGTTCAACGATCGGTAGATTCCGTCCGTCCGACAACGGAATCAGGCATGGTACCAGATTTCAGCATAAAGATATCCAGAAGGCAACTTGGTTCTCCTCCGAACACAACACCAAAACTCATGCATCTAGTGTCATCGACGTGCCCGTGATACCTAGTGCTAACATTGGCTATGTTCATTATCTATTTTAGCCTAGCTGCGCATAAGATTAAGCAGACCGAAAAACGCACGTAACCAAGCACAAAGAAAGCTCGACATCGCAAAGCTGCAAATACCATAGGTAGACACTGCCTATTCGAACGAGCTCACTCAAGTACTACGACACAACGCCTTTACGTCTGACGTTCCCGATATACAGTGGAAGCATTTAGTTGCAACCTCAGCAGCAACCGAGCTTGGATATAAGAAACGGCGCTCAGACGAATCCTGGCTCAATGATGAATGTCGCATAGCGTCAAGGAAACAGGGTGCTGCTTACAAGGCAACGCTACAGCCAATTTTAACCCGTGGTGTTAAAAGCAAAAGGTTGCGGTACTGGGCTCCCCTTCTATCTGGCCAATCCAAGGTAAGAAGAGCATTATCGAGGCTAAAACATAATATAGCAACGAGTGCTGACGTACTTTCAGCAGACCTCCTCCAATCCGGTGGCGATTAGCTAAAAGCGGGCATGCAACACCTCCTACAAGTGCATGCCCTATGATTATAATCTAAGTGCATTATGCCCTGTGCTGAAAAAAGGTGAATTAAGAGTGTGTTCCAATTACCACGGGATCAGCCTTTTACACATCGCATATTAGGTCCTGTCGAGTGTGCTATATGGAAGAATAGGTTGGATAACCATCTCGGTCCTTATCAGAGCGGCTTTAGACCTTGTTAATCAACAACTGACCAGATGTTCACACTTTGCCAAATCCTGGAAAAGACCCAAGAGAATCAGATAGACACGTACCATCTTTTTGCCGAATATAATGCTGCCTTCGACAGCCCGATACGGCTAAAATTACTCGAAGCCAAGGCTGCGTTTGGTATTCCAGCGATAGGATAGGATAGGACTGACACGTAGTCTTCAGAGAAGATTGGCAAGGGTCTTACAATGCATTTCTATACCAGACAACGTAGAAGACTATAATTTGGAAGTTCTAGATGATTTTATTTAAAAATTAAACATTAAAAATTAAAAATTAAAAATTAAAAATTAAAAATTAAAAATTAAAAATTAAAAATTAAAAATTAAAAATTAAAAATTAAAAATTAAAAATTAAAAATTAAAAATTAAAAATTAAAAATTAAAAATTAAAAATTAAAAATTAAAAATTAAAAATTAAAAATTAAAAATTAAAAATTAAAAATTAAAAATTAAAAATTAAAAATTAAAAATTAAAAATTAAAAATTAAAAATTTAAAATTTAAAATTAAAAATTTAAAATTTAAAATTTAAAATTAAAAATTAAAAATTAAAAATTAAAAATTAAAAATTAAAAATTAAAAATTAAAAATTAAAAATTAAAAATTAAAAATTAAAAATTAAAAATTAAAAATTAAAAATTAAAAATTAAAAATTAAAAATTAAAAATTAAAAATTAAAAATTAAAAATTAAAAATTAAAAATTAAAAATTAAAAATTAAAAATTAAAAATTAAAAATTAAAAATTACAAATTACAAATTAGATTTAAAAAATTTAATAATAAAACTTATCACACGATCGTTTCATCCCACATGAAAATTCTACTTAAAAATTTAAAACTGATTCATTAAAAAATGTGGCGCCGCTTCCAATACAAGGTCTTTAAACAATTGGTAGCTTTAGCGAAATAATTTTTAACATTTCTCTAAACTCTTTACCAAGACTCTTATGCTACTGCTTTCATTTAACTTCCCTTCCTATCCATTTTTCTTTTAGCATAAAATTAAATAACTCTTTTCTCTTGGTTGCGACTGTTCCTTATGATCACCAAAAACAGCTTCGATATCGCTTCCTTAAGGCCTTCAAAAATTCTCAGTCTATTCTCTAGACACCATCAATATAATGCGCTGTCGTCGTCAATTAAGCCTATGCGGAGCCTTTTTCTTTAACTTACAACAAAGAGAGGTTCTCTCTTCTTGTCCTCTAAACAATGAAGTCATAATATGTAGTAGCAATAGCATGAGATTTCTAATAGAATCACAATCGAAAACGTTTACATTTAAGTTTTCTTAATTTTTTTTCTTCTCTGACTTCGGAGTTGTATACCCTTCGATTATGGGAGGGAGGATTTGAGTATGTGTTTTCTTCATACGAATTGGTTTTCTTTACCCGTAAGGAGGCTATCATACAAAAATCAATTTTTTATAAAATTTGTTAGAACCGCTCTAACTGCCCTAAGAGGAGTCAAATGTATGTCCGTTCCCTAATATTTTTGCAACCCCAAAAGTTTCTCAAAACATATATATTCTCTATCTTCAACCCTTAAGGTGGTTCCCATACATTTATATATTATTTTTATAATTTTTTATGAAATCGGCTCCTGCAGCTCCCATGTTATCTTCTAGAGGTGTAAAATATATGATCGGCCCACTAGTATTTTCCTCCTAACATATTTCCCGAATATACTTACCCCCGATCTTCACCTCCTAAGGGTAGTCCCATACAAATGCACTTATACTAACCAAAACAAGAACGTAGATAGGAGAAGAACTGCACGATTATGGTGAGGGGCCACAATATTGACGAGCTTTGCGGAAGGTTGAATGCATAGATCCACGATCTTAACCACTTTCTCACTGCAAGGAACTTGCAGCTGTCACCCTCCAAGTCTTCGGCGACGTTATTTACCACCTGGACGAAGGAAGTATCGCTGGTATTAAATGTTATTGTCGACGAGGTAAGAATTGCGACGGTAAATCACCCAAGAATCCTAAGAGTAACATTTGACAGCACGTTCTCGTCCTCGTCGCAACATGCAACATGTTGGGCAGTAGGAACAAGTTCTTCAAGTCCGCCGGTCTGTGCTAAATTACGCTGCGACTGCGTGGACTCCGAGAGTGAGCGACACGCAGTGGAAAAAGCTCCAGAGATGCCGGAATGCATCCCTAAGAACAGTAACGGACTGCCTACAAATGTCCTCAGAACACTATCTTTATGAGAAGACGAAGATCTAGACAGTCACGGAACATAGTCACGTGCAGGTGAAACAGTTCCTTCAGGGATGTCACCGAAGAGGCCATCCGAACCACCATCTTACGGAAATATATGCCTCCAAGGCATGTCAGAGAGATCTTCGGTGTCATAAGAGGGATATCCAGCATTATGAATTAGAACACCTGGATCCTATCAAGTACAGAGCACCTCTGAGGGACATTCATACACAAACAACCAATTGAACATTCGCAAGATACCGAATGAATTTTCTATGGGGAGGCCGTCCACCACATATAGTAGAAGAAGAGAGAAGCTTGCCGATAGGTACGAAAGTGGTACTGTCTAAACTACGATGAATATACTGTAGCCGGTTTAACTCATATTGGTCGAGAATAAATCCGGCAATACAGATTTCATGCCCAGCATGTGGGGATAGCTCACATGATACTATCCACTTCTTCAACTGCACGGCAAAACCGACCGGATGAATTTAACCGCACTCTGGACCAACCTCATTAAAGTGGTTAGATTCCTACATTTCTATGTAGACGAGTCGGAGGAAGTTTTATAGAGAAGAAACGCACTAATAATTACAAATGACATAAGTATCTTACATTTTTGTCGGAAAAGGTTTGTTTTAAAATGTGTTTCGATCCACCACCCAATGCTATAGGCTTATGTTGACGTACTTGCACTCGACTACACTTCATTTAACATCATTTGGCTGTTCAAAGACAAAAACTCCCGTATGTCAGTGCGTTAGTCAATTTGGTTAGCTGCTATCGAACCCATCGAAGACTAATGCCTAACACGGCATAACTTTATAAACTCAAGAGCAAACTCTTAGCTTAGCTTGGTTGGGTGTTGTTATCGAATCATATATATTAGAGTTGAAGGCAAAGCCAGCGCCAAGGCAAGGTTCCCACGAAACAGGTTGCCATACCGAAACTCAATCACCAGTGATCACTGCCCAACAGCAGCTGAGCTAACTGTTGAACAACAACGTGTGCAACCAACCGACTGCAACAGAATTCTTAATTTCACTCGATCGATATTGCTCTCAATGAGCAGTAGCGGCAACAGCAGCCCCAACAGCATTGTCGAGTTTTTTGACCTTGCTACAACAACTCGTTCTTTCTACCTTGTGTTTCCGATAGATGTAGTGTGGCTATGGCTATGCGTCCGCCCGTCAGTCGTATTGGCCAGTGTTGCAGTGGTGTGTTTGACTTAAACGTTTCTACGAAATGCCAGGTATCGTTCTTCTACGGCTATAACCGCAGTGAATTTGCTGTTAATAAATGTTCTTACAAATGCATTTAATTCCAACGTTTACTTTGTATTTCGTATGTTCTCGCTTATTGTAATGTTATTCCAAGGAATGCTACCACAGAAGAGTAGATGGATGTATTTAGCACTCATGGGCATGGGAGACAGTGGTTAAAGGGGAATTGTGTGGAAATGTATTTCCACTGCGGGACGAATTACATTCTATCGGACAATGTATTAAGGTTTAACACTCCTTACACTTAATTTGAGACATTCTATTAAGTCATACTCGTCTTCTTGTCTATGTATCATTTTTGTTTCTATTTATTTATATTACGACACCACTGTGGTCTCACCAACAACATGCTGCAGCACCAAGCTATTGTATTGGTAGCCTAAGGTTATGGGTTAATGTTGCATTTACTGCAGTGTACAAAAAAAACAACACAACAAACTTTACCAAACCCACATTTTTTTGTGTTGCATTCATTTGTCTTAGTCCAATTCTTTGAACATTAGTCGATCGAACATTTGTGGGCTGAGCAAGAATACAAAAATTTGATTAAAGCAGATGGCGTTAAAGGCTTTACGCCTCTTAATGCAGTTTAAGAATGAAACGGTATGGTATGTTGAAATATTTTAGCCGTTAGATACCAAATTCAATAAGAGCTAAACATAACTAAAAAACAAGACACATGAGATGATAAAACAGCGATGACTTAACAGAAAAATAGAATAGAATAATTTAAGTAAAAGAATATTTCAGATGTAGAATAATCAAATTGTTTTGTATAAGATAAATCAAATTGTGAAAAACTTATATCAACGACACCAATATTATCTTAGTAACAAATGGAATTTATTGGACTTTATAATAATAATTTTAAAAGTAAACCTGCATCGTTACTTGTTGCAACCTAGTCATGTGTAGAGATTAGATAAAAAACAAGATTCTTTTTGGCCGTTAATGAAACTTTACATCCATCGTATTCGAAAAATGTATTTTTTTAGAGGGTATTTATTAAGAAAAACTCAAAAATCGGAGTTAGAATATATTTCGAGTTATCATCCAATTGAAAATCAATTAAATTTCAAAAAATAGCATATGTAATTAAGTTATGAAGCAATTCATTTCATAACAGGTTCTAGGAAACATGTTGGTTTTGGGACAATTTCAAACAAAAATAATATATTGTGCAACCGAAAGTGGAACTTGTTACTTATCAGTAAAAGCTATTCTGTAATTGATTCTATGCAACAAAATATTTTGCTGGGCTATTGTAGTTGATCCCAATTTTCTATTTTCCACAATTTTACATAGACTCTTACTTGCATACCCAACCAACGCTCACTGCTACAATAGAACAAAGTCATTATGTTTTGAAAACTATCTTTACATTTCGTCCACAAAATTTGTAAGTCACTTGCACTTTGAGTAACCGCAAACTTGTTGTGGCTTTCGGCTGCAAATCTCTTAGTTGGTTCCCCTTTATTTTGTTATAAACAATTAAAGTTTTAGTATTGGAGTCTTTAGATTAATGACTTTAAAAGCCACAGGTGGTTAACGAAACCATATGAAACCCTCGATGAACTCCATTTGGCGCACACATATATTCCTAGAAATGTTGTATTTTTGTTGTTGTTTGTGCTCAAAATAGAATATAAAAAACTAAACAAACCTTAAGGTTTTATAATTGTTTAACGAATGAATGAACTGCATTGTTGTCTGTTTGTTGTTTTCTGTTGTTTGTGCCAAATGTGTGGTATGTATGTGTGGTTTATGTGGTTTCACGTTTTTGTCTTAGGTCTTTTGTTTTTTCTTTACTTTAGCTGCTTAACATAACCGGCAGTGCACTTGTTAGCAAGGGCGCCTTCTTGTAAGTATTATATTAGTGGTTTTAAATTGTTTTAGCAGCTGTTGACTTTTTTGTTCTGTACGTTTAAAGCCTCCTAAATATAGTTCAAATATAAAAATATAGAACATTTCCAATGTTGTTGTAAATAATCATTTACATGCCAGTAGTGTTAACATTTAAGTCAATCACGCTTTGCATTCTAAATACATTATTTAATAAATTCAAAAAATGGAACACTATAGTTGACAGCTGAATGAATGAAGCAACTGACAATGATTAATGTTTAAGTCAAATAAAGTCATGGTATGATGTAGTTAAGAAGAGCATGTCAAATGTGACTTCAATCATAATGGAGTTAAAAAGTGGGACTTGTAATGAGTGGTGGATGTTGTAGTAATAATGTATCGGGTTATATGACATAGTTGTTTATATGCGCACGTCGAATAGTGACCAAGCGGTTATAAAGATCGTAATCTTGGATGAATTTTAAGAAAATTTGTCCAAGAATCTATGGGTCCAAAATCTAAATCGAGCCCACGCATAGTGGTCCATTTCCCTGATCTAGCGTAACGAAATTAAAATTTTCGACATTCGAAATCTACTAAAATTGTATTTCCCGACGATAACTAACTGTCCATTTAGCAAATCGATAACTTCCAAATTTACAAATTTGCTATAAATGATTAACTGTCGGCTTTTAAACACAACAAATGTCAAAACAGCTGCAATAAAAACGTTTTAGAGCATTTTTACAATTGTGCAGATTGTGCTAAAAAATTGGGAAAACTCATATTGGTAAATATTTTTTGAATTTTTTTAAAAGATTAAGGTATGTAGTTTACAAAAAAAGTGTATCGTAACCTGTGCAATATATGAGGTGCTAGAAAATTGTGGTATAAATCAACACTTTTGGTTAACCCTTTTTGTGATCGAATTTTAACTTCTGTAGAGTAGAACTTATTTGGCCGGTATCGGCCGGTGAAGAGACTGTTCTTTTATGTTAATATATTTCGGCTACTTTATGAAATGCCCAACATTTGCTGCTTTCAGCTGCTTTTGCTCACTATGTTGCCATTTTTAGGCATCATGTCGGTCTGCAATTGCAACCTTTTTTAGTAAGGCAGTCCGAGTCAGAGTAGAGTGTTGACTCGAAATAATTTAATAATATAATTAATATAATTAAAATAAATAAAAAAAAATTAAAAAAAAATATTAAGAAAAAATTTCAAAATTACAAAAAAAAATTTCTCCAAAATTTTTTTTTTTTCATTTGATTCCTTTTTATTTTATTATTCTAGAAAAATTTTCCTTTTGACGAAATTTTTATTATTTTTTATGTTATTAATTTCGTTACGCTAATTCAGGTAAATGGACCACTGTGCCCCGGTTTTTAACAGAAAAATTTTCGTTTAGGCGAAAAACTCTACAACAAGCCCCGACATAGAAGTGAAGTCGTAGGGTTAAATGTATGACCGACCTCCCAGTCTTTTTCCCCTCCCAAAATTTTTCCCAAATATACCTACCCTCGTCCATTTTTATCCCCTGAGGGGGCTTACATACCAAAATTATTTTTTTATAGAATTTGCTCTAACCACTCGAAATACCCCAAACGTGCCCTTAGGAGAGTCAAATGTATGACCGAACAAGTTTTTCGATCATATTTCCCCATATATTTTTTTTATTTTTTATAATTATAACCTTCACAAGCCGCACGAACGGAGTGAAGGGTATATTGTTCCTTCCATTCGTTACGCCCATAAGAAGAAGTGGTAGGTATGACAATATCTAATATATAAAAATCTCGTGTCACGGTGTTTGTCGCTACAATTCTCCGAAGCGGCTCGACCAATCTTTATGAAATTGTATATATATAGTTGGTAGGTATGAGAATAGGTACCATTGCATTTTCATACCGCTAGGTGGCGCTGGAGTGGATTTAAATCGAAAATTTGAATGGATTGATCAATTTAACTAAAACTCAAAATGGATATTCAATTCAATGCACAGATAGTTCTTGGCATTACAAATATAAAGGTGGAAACAAAATTTTTATTTTCGATAAGTTAGCGTGGTATATATAGTTTTAGCCCTACAGCGACAAAAATTCGATGCACTAATAGTACTTGGCACTACAGTTATGAATATACAGACGAAATTGCTATTTGCGAGCAGTAGGGGAGGTGGCTTGGCACAAATGTTTTTAGTCGTGCAGAAACTAAATTTTGATACACCGATAGTACTTAGCACTACTTATTTTCGATCCAAGGGCGAAGAACGCATAGCGTAGCCCGTAACTGGCGACGACAGCCTTCCCTACAATCTACTTAGTGTAAAACATTTGAGTTACAGATGTTAAATTTGGTAAGTGTATAAGTGTGTAAGCTTCCATTGTTATGTTCTTGCACTACTTTACTTACTTACTTACTTAAGTGGACCATTACAACTTACGAACGTGGTTCATAAATTAGAGGTCTGGCGTATTACAGAATTCCACACACTTCGGTCTTCTGCGTGCGTTCTCCAGTTAATTCTTCCAGATGGTGGCACGTCGAATACCCCTTGGTCCTTCCAACGAAGTTTAGGTCTCTCTGCTTTGCGCCGTCTTTCAGGTTCGCCTCAAACACCTTTATCGCTGGAGTATTTACATCCATCTTGGCAACATGTCCCAGCCATAGTAGTTGTTGTATTCTGACTTTTTAGCTACGTCGATGTCGTGGTAAAGCTCATACAGCTCATGGTTCATCCGATGGTGAAACTATATATTTTTCATATATTCATATATTTCATATACACTCATTCCTCTTTATATGGCCCCTCTTTTTACGGCATTTCGCTATAACGGCCTTTTTCAATTCTGGAACATCTTCGCTTTACGGCGCACATTACCTCGCTATACGGCTAAAAGCAAATAGGGGATTCGCCGTTTTTCTACGAAGAGTGAGAGACTAACAAAAGCATTCACTCACAAGCGCAACGAGTGTTGATGCTGCAGCCTCTTGTTTGTGCTGATCGTGAGTAGACGTAGTTTTCTTGCACATTTTTCCGTTCTTGAGTAATAGTAAGTAGGTATGTATTAAATCGTTGTTGACATTGTGCACACAAATATAAGTGTTTGCTTATTGAAACAATATTAGGTGAAAATGGCCACTTATGAAATTTATTACCTCGCTTTAAGGCGTTTCGCTTTACGGCCAACATTTTGGGAACGTATCTAGGCCGTATATCGATGTATGGGTGTATTTTTGTTCGTTTTCGTAAGCACCCACGATTCGGCAGCATACAACAGAACGGGTAAAATTAACACCTGGTATAGCTGTTCCTAGGTATCTCGAGTTAAGGTGGTGTTAATGAAGTGCCGAAGTCCGTAAAAACATCTATTGGCTACCACTATTCTCCGCTTGTTTCCATGGCTGACACTATTTTTCTTATTGAAGGTAGATCCGAGATAGAAAATTCATCTACTAATTCAAAACAATACTTGTGAACGTTCACGGTGCGTCCCCATCGAGAGGACTCTTTGTTCATGGAAATCATTATTTTTGTTTTGTCCCCATTTTTGCTGTCTCATTTTCTAGTGATGAGAAAACTGCGGTAACATCAAGCAGATTTCGTCCAATGATGTGTATATCATCGGCATAAGCTAGTGGGATGTGACTCTTGTGGAATATGGTGCCAGACATGTTGACGCCAGCCTTTCTTATCACCTTCTCCATAACTATATTAAATAGTGTACAGGACAATCTATCGCCCTGCCTGAGACCTCTTTCCGTGTTGAATGATTCAGACTGATATTTACCAATCTTAACCGAGGATTTGGTGTTTTCCAAGGTAAATCTGCAAAGTCGAATCAGCTTTGCAGGAATACCAAACTCAGACATGGTCTCATAAAACCTATTCCTTATCGGAGAGTCGAAGGCAGCTTTGTGGTCGACAAAGAGGTAGTGGGTGTCGATTTGCTTTTCATGAGTTTTTTCTAGGATTTATTGTAAAGTGATTATTTGATCCGTAGTAGATTTACCAGGTCTAAAGCCGCACTGATAAGGTCCAATTAGTTTGTTTTACAATTCGCTTTAAACCAATCAACCGCAAGAGGTAGCCTATGGGCCACATGAGCGAGAGTGTCACACATGTATTCTCACACACATTAAACAAAAACAAACAAATGCATTCAGTCTCGCTTGAGCATTCATCCGACGCGGCAGTGTCGACGCTTGTTGTTAGCACGGCAATCAAATAAATGCATTTTATCGGTAAGAATTAATTGTAATATGTTAATGTACGTTGCCACGAGCATTATTTCGTGGATTTCCATATTATAATTTTGCTAATAGTTATGAAAAAACTATTTAACAATTTCCTTCACCACAGTGAGAGAGGGAAGAGAGCAACTCACCAACACAAACTCATATTGTGGTAGTATTGGGCTGCTTTAAACGTTCACACAATATGCTCGAAAGGACCTTGCACGCAATTGGTAATAGGCTTATTCCACGATAGTTCTTACACTCACTACGATCTCCTCTATGGTATATGGGACATAACAGACTGAGACTCCAATCCTCGGGCATGCTCTCCTCCAGCTAGATGATTTCCATGAGCTGATGCATGCTCCTCAGCTTCTCTACGCCTGCCTTAAACAATTTAGCCGGGAGCCATCGGCTTCAGCCGCTTTGTAATACTTAAGGCGGGATATTGCCACGCGTATCTCGCTCTGGCTCGGAAGTGGACAGTTAATACCATCGTCATGGATTGGAGCTGAGTCTTCTGGAGACCGTATCCAGCAGATTTCAGAAATGTTCTCTCTATATCGCTGGCTATCGCTGTCCTTGTAGGAGAACAACCTATTCCACGCATTCTCGCCTTAACTCTCTGGCAGTTTTCGTGCTTCGTGCTTCCCCTCTGCCTCGGAGCAACTCAGTGCACTCATTCGGTTTCTTTTCGTCTCTTCTCCCTGTTCCGTTCACGAGCTCGCGTTGTCATTGGCTGCAGTTTCGCATTGTATGCAGCATTCGTCTCTCTCGTGACATTGCGATATTCATTATCATACCAAACATCATCTTGAGACGGTTTTGAGTACCCAAGTACGCTTCTATGGAATCGATTATATTGCCACCTCGAGGTAATATTATATTACCTGGGGTCGGAAGTAGCAGTTGAGTTTGATGGTTGGACTACGCGTCCGCTACATCTGTGGTCCGCAGTTTACCGATGTTCAGCTTTCGTTGTGCCTGGTTGCGTACGTTTTTCGCCATGCTTAGCATTGTGCGTAACTTAACAGCGGTAAAGTAGTGATCGGGGTCAATGCTCGCACCCCTGATCACATGAGTGCCTTCCATCGACTACCATGAGATCAATCTGATTCCTCGTCAAATGATCTGGAGATAGCCATGTTGCCTTCTGCTAATTTTTGTGTTCAATTCTAATGCTGCTAACTACCACATTTCTTGCCGCAGGCAAACCAATCAGTCTGATGGCATTGTTCGACGTATCGGGTTGCAGACTGAATTTTCCTATGGTAGGCTCAAATTTGCTCCTTTCCAATAGTACGACATCTTAAACGCATTCTATCATAATTTCGCTGAAAAGTCATAGGGTGAGGATATATATCACGGTCAGACCAAAATTTCTGTACTAGCTGTATATATAGATTCTATTACAAGTTAACAAATCTTAGCTAATCTATAGATAAACTGTTATTCTTTAGGTAGCAAGGTATTTAAACCAACTAATATGATATTTAATATTGGAAAAAATTACAATTAAAAATATTTACTTGCCAACTTTTTGTTCAACTACTTATTAAAACTTTTAGAAATTCGATGCACCTTATTCTAGCAAGTAAACAGCCAAATGCATATAAATATAAATTGAACACATTATTATAGATTTGCCACCTTAAGCGTATAGCAAACGATAATCCGTTGTCTAGACATTGCGCATGCGTAAATGCTTCAGAAGCAGCAATGGTGTTAATATCAATTGCTGCAAGTTTTTACACTCTTGTGACTTTCGACACACATATCGGGGGGAAAATATTAAATTCCACAATTTAAAATTAACTGACATATTAGTTATTAAAGTGATCATATTTTTAAGAAACCCCAATCATATTCCACTCCTTAAAACTCGTTTCACAATAAAAAAAAGTTCTTTCGCATTATGCCAATACGACTACTACATATGCTGCTATTGACACTTGAATTGCAAATGTGGTTGATTGTATTAGGTATATAGTAGTGTTACAACATCAAGTCTGTTGTTCACTAAAACGATAGACTACTAAGTTTACATTGTTAATGTTAGACATTAGTTTTCTTTTACGACTGCTATAGATGCCTAGTGGGGCTAAAGAAAAAGTGTGGAAATGACAAACACAAAAACATTAGAACAATTTTCAGTGTATTGTCTGTTATCTGTAAGAATAGGATTTTGAGCATGAGTATGCATTTGTAGATTCTTTTTCAACTTCTCTATTCTATCAATTGTAGTTTATTACTAGCTTTGTTGAGTAACTATACTAAGTGATAAGATTAGGATGGCATTTATTTTGCAGTACTTTAGTAATGTTTAAACATTATATACCGATGTCTGCAATAACTGCAGTTTGTTCAAAGCTCATCAATATTGGCTTAACATTAAACTGTTTTTATTAATTCGGTAGTTAAAATTTTTTGAAATATAGTTTGATTACACAGTGCAACAGTGAAAAAAATACAAAAACGGGATAGTATAGGTTCGATTCTACTATCGAAGGGTAATAAAACCCTATACTCAGTTTGGCGAGATTGGTGACCAATTTTTTTTTATGGGCCCCTAAAGATTCTCAAAATCAGTGAGCCCCATGAAAAAAGGTGTGATCAGTTTTTGTCCAACAGCTAACTCACACTTCGTGATAGCGCTAAACTGTATTCGGCAATAATGTAGCTGGGAGTTTTGCGCACTAACTTTATTAATAAATTATGTCAAAAAGGTTGGTTATTCCTGCCCTTTTCAAAAAAAATTGAAGAAGAATTTCTTATTTTTTCACTTTTTTGAGCATTACTTTGAGGGAGTCCAAATTTTTCTCTAACACTGTTCGCCAAAATTGTAGCCCTAGTAAAGATAAACAACTTTCGTGAACATATCAATCCAATCTGAACGTGTCTAGGCAACCTAAATAGCTCATAAAGTCCACGTTGATACCGGTTTTTCGAACCTTTACGCACTTATAAGCCAGTAACGTGGTTGAATATCAACCGATTTTAAATTTCTCAGTGGATTTATAAAGAAGAGACTGCGGCCTTTCCAACCATATATATAGTTATATTGGTAACTTGTCATATCGGTTTGTTTTTTGCCTCGAAATTTCAAATTTTTTTAATTTTTTCACTATTTTTAAGTTTGATGAAGTTTGTAGCCCCTATTTTATAAGGACACCCTAATGTTTACTACTTTATTCAGAAAGTGCACGCTTTCACGAGTTAAACGCATATGTGTTTGTAAAAATCGGTTAACAGCTAGTTAAGTTATTCATGTTTTCCGAGGGACGCAACTTTCATATCGTATACTAAAATAAAAGAGTTGAAGAAGAAGCATTGTTTTGGTGTTGTTGTTAATTACTTCAACTTTGATTTTAGCATAGTTGCGTCCCTCGGAAAACATTAATAACTTAACTAGCTGTTAACCGATTTTTACAAACACATATGCGTTTAACTCGTGAAAGCGTGCACTTTCTGAATAAAGTAGTAAACATTAGGGTGTCCTTATAAAATAGGGGCTACAAACTTCATCAAACTTAAAAATAGTGAAAAAATTACAAAAATTTGAAATTTCGAGGCAAAAAACAAACCGATATGACAAGTTACCAATATAACTATATATATGGTTGGAAAGGCCGCAGTCTCTTCTTTATAAATCCACTGAGAAATTTAAAATCGGTTGATATTCAACCACGTTACTGGCTTATAAGTGCGTAAAGGTTCGAAAAACCGGTATCAACGTGGACTTTATGAGCTATTTAGGTTGCCTAGACACGTTCAGATTGGATTGATATGTTCACGAAAGTTGTTTATCTTTACTAGGGCTACAATTTTGGCGAACAGTGTTAGAGAAAAATTTGGACTCCCTCAAAGTAATGCTCAAAAAAGTGAAAAAATAAGAAATTCTTCTTCAATTTTTTTTGAAAAGGGCAGGAATAACCAACCTTTTTGACATAATTTGTTAATAAAGTTAGTGCGCAAAACTCCCAGCTACATTATTGCCGAATACAGTTTAGCGCTATCACGAAGTCTGAGTTAGCTGTTGGACAAAAACTGATCACACCTTTTTTCATGGGGCTCACTGATTTTGAGAATCTTTAGGGGCCCATAAAAAAAAATTGGTCACCAATCTCGCCAAACTGAGTATAGGGTTTTATTATCCTTCGATAGTAGAATCGAACCTATACTATCCCGTTTTTGTATTTTTCAAAAAGTCGCCATTTGTTGCATAGTGTTATTAATCTTTGCAGTCTTCTGTTTAATTTCTAGTGTTTATGCATCGTTTTTTGTTGTTGTAATTTTAATACTAAACTTTCTTCCAGACATTTTATTTGTAGAAACGGAAAAATCATAATTGGTTTCGCCATTTATCGTTTGATGTCTTCATTATTCAAAATCGAAAAAAAAAATTAAATGAAAGTCTTTTTATATGAGATTCGCTTACCTAACACTAGCAAGTTGTAGTGGCTCTTCCACTGTTAACTAATGCCTGACGGTGGGAACTGAAAAAATATTCAACAAAGTAATTATTAAAGAAAATGTTTAATCAATGAAATTCATTGTATGATTAAATCGTTGATTAATGATTAGGGCTAATGTAATTTTTTTCGCACAGAGATGATAGATAAAATCTGAAAAAGCGATTAAGCAAAAAAAAAGTAGCTTTGCAAGGCGCACAGTGTGACCGGTTGCAGAAAAGGGGTTAACATAGCAGATCTTCTACACAGAAGATGGTTTATAGACATTTGTACATACATATATTTATAGTCACCACGTCAAGACAGGAGCGCAGATCCAGAATGGCGCTCCCAACACTGACAGGTAATGGTGTTCGGAACAATATGACGCATGAATTGGCATGGAAGGGCTCCTACCCTGAGACCCGTCCAATCGGATGAATCAGCGCGACCACTAATGTGTCATATATACAGCATTTTGAACCGTCACATTGAACGGTTGGAACGCCGAATCGACTACGTAGTATCCCGGGATTTCAACAAATGAAAAAAGTTAAATTTAATCCCCCTCATTACGTAAGTCGTGGTCGACTTTCGATAACATCCGACTGATATTTTTATTTAAATAAATATAATAATAATTAACAGAAATGTTGAGAATTTTTCATCATCTAATGAAGAAAAATTTCAAAAACAATATCTGTAATGCCATATTTAAAAAACGACAAAGATTCGACGTGACTACGACATACATAAGAAGGGGGAATATCTCTAGGTATATCTGGTCATCTTGTATGGGGGTACCAGAAGGGTATATATGTAGAACTATGAGGGGTATTTTGGTTAAATTTATTTCTTATTATAAAAGTAAAGTTAGATTATGATCATTCAAGGGACATAGCTAAAACATTGTCCTCAAATTTGTTACATAATAAGATCATCTAAAGTATAGCGTCGGGAGTGTGATGCAAGGTAAAGCTTGCGGTTTAACTTAAAAAACCCAGAGTGATCCAATTGTATTTCAAGTCTACTCACAGAGCTCCATATTCGCAGGTCTACTGTGGACGGAGTACCTACACGTGGTGACGCCTGGAAACGTGCCTTTGACACCCGTCAGAGCACAGCTAACTGTGAGGGGCGAAACCTTAAACCCAGGCACGTCGGCCCAGAGTGAGCGGTACCCTGGTCAGCGTCTGACCCAGAATGAGCGGCTGTACTAAAATCCTGGCAAAATTAGAAAACTGCGACGTGTTGCGTTGGACTTGCAACCCGCCACCGACGTTTGAACTATTGCAATGAAAAGAAGTAAGAAAAGAATAAAATGGACCCCCTAAAATGTTGACGACCACCGCAAACGAATATGGGACCATGATTTGAAGATATGCACCTGGAATGTTAGAACACTGTATAGGCAAGGTGCCTCCATCTAACTGGCGGAAGTCCTCGAAGAATACAAGCCTGACATAACCGCATTTCAGGAAATCCGGTGAACTGGACAGGGGTGCTCGGGCATGAAGACGTGCGACATCTACTATAGAGGCCATGCGGACAAGCACGAGTTTGGATGTGGATTTGTGGTTGGCAAGAGATTGCCACACATAGTCTTACGGTTCAACCCGGTTTGTGAACGAATAGCCACCATAAGTGTCAAAACAAAGTTTTTCCATATAACACACATATGTGCCCATGCTCCAACAGAAGGAAAAAGCAATGAGGACAAAGACGAGTTCTACGAGAGCCTAGAAAATGTATATGACAGTAGCCCGAGCCATTACATCAAAATTGTACAAGAAGATTTTAATGCTAAAATAGGCAGGGAAACAGCATTTGACCCTACCATCGGTTTACCAATTCAGTCTGCACACCGAAACGTCGAACAATGGCATCAGACAGATTGATTTCTCAATGGCAAGAAATATAGAAGTTAGCAGCACCAGATTTTATCATAAAAACATTTATAAGGCAACATGGTTATCTCCAGATCAATTGACGAGGAATCGATAGTTTGAGGCCTGAGTTTGGTATTCCTGCAAATTTAATTCGTTTTTGCAGATGTACCTTTGAAAACAATAAATCCTCCATTAAGATTGGTAAGCATCATTTTGAACCATTCAATACAGAAAGAGATCTTAAGCCGGGCGATAACTTGTCCTGTACACTATTTAATATAGTAATGGAGAAGGTAATGAGAAAGGCTGGTGTCAACATGTCTGGCACCATATTTCACAAATCCATATGCCACTAGCCTATACCGATGAAATGGCCGAAGTCTGCGGGAAATTACTGCAGCTTTCTCATTACTTAAGAAGGAGTCAGCAAAAATGGGTTTAGCGGTCAACAAGGACAAAATAAATAATGATTTCGACGAACAAACAGTCCTTTCGATGGGGACACACTGTGAACGTTGACAACTATTGCTTTGAGGTAGTAGATGAGTTTACATACCTCGGATTTTCCGTCAGCCAAGAAAATAAGCGGAGAATAATGCTCGCCAATAGATGTTTTTACAGACTTCATCAGCACTTTAGTAACACCACCTTATCTCGGCATACTAAGGTACAGCTATGCCACGTGTTAATTTCACACGTTCTGTTGTATGCCGCCGAATCGTGGGTGCTTACGACAACGGACATACGAAACCTGGGAGTATGCGAGAGAAGTACTCGGAAAAATGTATGAACCTATCTGTATCGACGGCGAGTTTCGCCATCGGATGAACCATGAGCTGTATTAGCTTTACCGCGACATCGACGTAGCTAAAAGAGTCAGAATGCAACGACTACGATGGCAGGGACATGTTGCCAGGATGGAGGTAAATGCTCCAGCGAGAAAGGTGTTTGAAGGCGAACCTGGAGGACGGCGCAGAGCAGGGAGACCCAAACTCCGTTGGAAGGGCCAAGTGGTTGACGACGTGCCATCATTTGGAAGAACTAACTGGGGAACGCACGCAGAAGACCGAAGCGTGTGAAATTATTTAATCTTTCAGGCCTCTTATTTATGAACAACGTTCGTAAGTTGTAATTGGCCATTCAAGTAAGTAAGAAAAGTACATCCATTTATAAACTCTGCTGTATAGCAATAAAATTACGCTAATTACAACAAATGCAAAAAGACATACGCATGACAAAGAGTTAATACCGACTATTTACTTTACAGCCACACAACTTAAGAAGGCTTAGCAATCCACAGATCAGACATCATAACAGCTATGTGAAGCTGTGGCACACACTTACGGTCCAAAAAAATTCCTCCAATGTGTAACATATCCATAATAAGCAAACCTAATTTAGTTATCAAGTGTTGGTGCAACAGCATTCCATTGTATAGATTTTTTCACACCTTAACTACGGTCGAGAGGATGGTGCACGATATGAGACTGCAGCCTTAGTACCACCAGTGCAATGTAAATGGAGGCTAATTGACTTGGCGGCGTAAACTGCACTCAATAATGTGCCACAAATATATTGAAAGCTGCATGCAGCATATCTGCTATGTCATGTGTTGGTAAGGATGATGCTACAAAAAGCCGTTGTAAAATGCACTACATCACTACTGCATGTACGAAATGTGTTGGAGTAAACCATACGCTGGAATTTGAGAGGTTCGTTACCAGCTTTGGGCAAAAAGACATATACATACATAACGCGCACAATTCCATAAGAAGATGCAAAATGATTGAATTCCCAAGGTAATCGCAAAAAAACAACAGATGTAGAGCACATCCAATGTTTATCACTAGACATGACAATTGTGGCTGGTGCTGATGGGCTTGGCCGTAATGTGTTTTTTTGTTTGTTTGTGAGTGTGCTGTCATCCCAGCTTATCTGCTATATGGCCAGCTGCAGTTAACTGGGTGATCGACGGAATCTCGGTAAAGGATTTACTTATTTGGTCACAAAATGATAGATTGAACACACGAATTTTGACGCACATGCATCATCAGTTGCACTCAACATGGTGTAAACATTGTCCATAACTACACATGTGTTTTTTTGCGTAGATGGATGGTTGGTGGTTTTAGGCACAAAAACTATAATAAGATACAATTTAGGCCTTTCGGTTGCATTCCAATAATCTTCGTCGGCATAATATGTTCATAAACTTGATAATTATTCAGCTTTCTAGTGGGAACAATAAGTTATTGTTGCTTCCAGAAAAAATACAATATCTAGAAATAAACGGCAATCAATTCCCTATGGATTTTATGATTTTATGGGAAAGTTGCATAGGAGAAAGAGAGAACATATATTTCTATGGAGTTGTTCAATAAGAATATATATTTAAAAATTAAAAAAATGGACCTGTGAATTGGCCTCCTCGTTCGTGTGTTTTGACAACTTTGAACTACATTTTGCGGGGGAACGCCAAATCTCTGTGTCATATTGAAGCCAACATTCGAGGCAGCGTACGCAAGGAGCATAAGGCTTTTGTTAAATATAAATATTGCCAGGACTAAAGATAAACTGACAAGGCTGGAAAAAACTGGTGGTTTCTAGAAATCACAGGAAAAATTTGAGTACATGTTATATCTATCCCACATTGGCAACAAAACTAAATAACTGGATTTTGTCAAATTCTTCCCTTGTTTTTCCCTTTTTATACCCCAGCCTAAGGGATGAGTGTATATATTATTTGATACTAATTATACCCTCACCCTTAGGGATGAAGGCATATATATCATTTCATACTAGAAAAAGCATCAAAGAGTCATATAAGACCCCAAGTGTGTAAAGGCCAAATTCGTTTCAGGACTTTTTAAAACTATTGAGCAGTGTCCGTCTGTCAGGATGGCTGGCTGGCTGGCTGTTGAGCAGACCAAAACGTTTGCCGTACGACTTCTGGTACCTTCCATACTAATGACTGAATTCATCTTCATTATTTTACATACATGTATACTTCAATTACTGCAATTCTGATATTCCCGACACACAGTGGCAGCATATATAGCGAATTCTATAAACACTGTCGCAACGATCGTTATGAAAAACCATGCTCAGACTAGCCCTAGTACGATTATGAATATCGCGGAATGTCTGAGGGAAAGGATGCTGCACACAGGGCAAAAGACACGCCTTTCTAGGCGTAAAAAGCTTCTATGAAAGAAAAGTAAGAGTCAGAATATCGAAAATTACAGGGATAGAGGTGAGGCAAAGATATTGGAACAGAAATCCCCGCCTGCAAGGGCAGAGATGGAAATCTGGTCACGGACACTCAGAGTGTGTTGCACATATGGAGGGTACATTTATATTCCCTGCTCGTTCCCGAAGGACGAAATCACTCCAATCATTGAAAATGGAATAGATTGTTCACCACTGAACCAAAACGAGATCACCACGGCAATTAAACGCCTTAAAAACAATAAAGCTTCGGCAGACAATGGACTACCGGCACAGGTTCTTAAAACCAACGGCAATAAGCTGGCAACGTGCAAGCATCAGTTCATAAACACGATTTAACACAAGGAATGCATGGTCAGTGAATAAAATCTGGGTGTTCTGTGTGAGTGTACCATCTATCGCGGAATCAGTCTAGTGTGTTATGTCAAAGACTTAAGCCCATTCTTGCGAACCCTATCAGTTTGGCTTTAGGTATAGTAAATCCACGTCGGGAGAGTGATGCAAGGTAAAGAATCTGATCGGTTTGACTTGGCTAACATAGAGTGATCCTTGCCAATTACACTTCAATTCTACTCACAGAGCTCCGTATTCGTGGTACTACTGCGGACGGAGTACCTCCATGTGGTGACGCCTGGAAACGTGCTTTTGATACACGTTAGAATACGACTAACTGTGAGGGGCGAAACCTAAAACATCGTCTGCTCGGAGTGAGCGGTACCCTGATCAGCGTCTGACTCCGAATGGGCGGCTAGAATAAAATCCTGGCAGGGGGAGAAAGCTGCGACGTGGTGCGCTGGGATTGCAACCCGCCACCGACATTTGAACTTAAAAAAAACTTAATTTCCCTTAACACTCCATGAATGAGGTATGGGATGCTTCTCTCAAACGGCACCTACGTTTGGTCGACGAATGCGTCCGTACCTGTTTGAGCACCACAAATGAATTAAGGACCATGATTTGATGATATGTACCTGTAGAACACTGAATAGACCAGGTGCCTCCATCTAACTGGCGGAAATCCTCGAAGAATACAAGGCTGACATAACGGCTATACAGGATATCTGGTGGACCGGACGTGGGTGCTCGCGTTTGAAAACGTGCGACATCTACTATAGTGGCCATGCGGACAAGCACAAGTTTAGATGTGAATTTGTGGTTGGCAAGAGATTGCGACACCTAGTACCACGGTTTAACCCAGTGTGGACGAATTACCACCATAAGAGTCAAAACAAAGTTTTTCCACATAACACACATTCTCCGACAGAAAATAAAAGCGATGAAGATAAAGACGAGTTCTACGAGAGCCTAGAAAATGTATATGACCGTAGACTGAGCCATGACATCAAAATTGTACTAGACTATTTTAATGCTAAAATAGGCAGGGAGAACTACCATCGGAAAATTCAGTCTGCACACCGAAACGTCGAACAATGACATTAGACTGATTGATTTTGTAGGCGGCAAGAAATAAGCAGCACTAGATTTAACCATAGAACTATTCATAAGGCAGATATCTCCAGATCATTTGACGAGGAATACGATTGATCATGTGGTAGCCAATGAAAGGCACGCATCGAGTGATCTAGACGTACGAGTGATAAGGGGTGCGACCATTGACTCCGACCACTACCTTACCGCAGTTAAGGTACGCACAGATACTCAGCTCGTCTCTTTGGACTGAAAAAGAAGGACCTGAAGAAGAGACAGGACGAGTGCACTGAGTTGCTCCGAAGAACATGATTGGCCTCCTGCAAGGGCAGCGATTGCCAGCTAGTGACGGACCCGGATAACGTGCTAAAGATGTAGAGAGAGCAATTCAGCAATCCAGGTCTCAGAGGTCTTAGGTAGGGTGATAACTTGTCCTGTAAACTATTTAATATTGTTATGAAGAAGGGGATGAGAAAGGCTGGTGTCAACATGCCTGAATACAATAATAAGAATATACATTTTGTTGTTTGTACGAGTAATAGGTATTGTAATTTGACGAATCTTTTATGGTTTTTATAGTTTTTACACCATTAGAATTCAACTTAAATGAACTTCACTTCATCTTGAATTTCAAGTACTTTAAACAATTTGTTAAGCAGACGAAAATATATCAAAAGTTCTATGATTGTAGTCGCAGTGTGTGGGAATTACCACAAGGATGACAGGAATACTAAAAAACGTTTCGTAACCTCAATTAATGTTTTCTAAATCATCTGTCTTCTCCAAATGTGTTAAGAACACGCTTTAGTTATCACGTTCTTTCAACGGTTAGTGACCACTAGTCTACTACGCCTGACCTAATGAAATATTTGCACTCACAGCAATTGCTGTACTCGCTCGCACTACCACAACTACTGCCGCCAACAGCCAACAAACTGGCCCACAGTCTTTTATAACGTGATTGGAAATTTAATATTAGCAAAGGGGATAATATGCCAGTCAATATTTTATACAAAGTTTTCATGCTTTACCCTTAGTCAGCATTTGGTGGCAGCGATGCTTCTGTGGCAGCCGCTGATTGTTGCTTTCGATGAGGAATGAAAATCATTAACTACAAAGGTATCCGATTTCGTTTCATTAAAGTACCTCACGAATAGTAAATCGAAAAAGTGCAGCAAAGGTATGTACGAATGGTTTTGTTTCTAAGTGGATCTAAGTCCTATCAATAACTGCCTTACTGTAGGCATTTGGTATCTTATGGAATAAACTAGAGGAAATTTACTATGTATCTGAAAAATACAGTGCAGATTTTATGAAATAAAATAAGAGTATCCAAGATTCCAGGCTGTTAAATGTTGTGTCGAAAAATGCCTGGAAAACGAGACGCTGCGAACTTTTGTAAACAAACTTCCATGAGAGTTGATAAATATAGTAGTTTTGCGATCTTTTGTTCCACTGAACTTAAAAAACAGTCAACAACCCCTTTTCTATCTGTTATCTCACTGTAATTCGCAGACACTTAAGATGTTCATAACAGAGCTCTGGACGGTAGGGGGTGCTTTAAGCACTTGTCTCTAAACTCCACGAATGACTGAGGACCGCTCATATAGTTCATACTTCATCTCTTTAAGTTGTTGGACAAGGTAGTCTGCAGGATACCCTGGAAGAGTGTGGCGTGGTTGACTGTGTCGAAGGCCTTCGACAGTGTCATTTGAAGTGTCCTTTTACATGGCCTCGGCTGATTCAACCCCTGTGAGATCTGAGTGGTTATATCGGTTAATGCAGTGGTAGTGCTATAAATTTTGCGGAGTCCATGCTGGTGGTAAGCTGTAGTTAGGTGGCTGGACAGCTGTGGGATAAGGAGTGCCTCTAGAGTCTTCGAGACTGGTGACAAGAGGGAAGTAGGACTGAGGATTTTCACTCTGTCGCGTCCTTCCTTGGTTTGAGTATAGGGATGACTTTTCCCTTTTTTTAATGTATTACTAGGCTACTCATCGACAGATTTAAAACCATTGTCAAGTACTCGACTTCCCGCACACCTTGTTGTTTATACATCAGCATGGATATGCCGTCGGGCCACAAGCTTTGGATCGTTTGGCTGCATTGATGGCCTCCATAACTTCAGAAGGGGTGTAGGGTTGTGATATGACCGAGACTAGAAGTAGAAGTCTAGAAGTCACTCTCTCTCTCTCCCTGGGTGCTCAATAAACAGCCAACAAAATGCACGCGAGCACACTTCAGGATCGGAAATCGTGGTATTGGCAAAGTTAATAGCCAACCCGTCATCCTCCTTCGAATTCTGATTATAGCGCAGTCTGGTGCAACCAAATAAAGTTGGATTCATTAAAACCGAAGTCCGATGCAACCGATCGAAATTGGATTTAACCAATCGAATTGGATTCGATAGACTGAGCATCCGAATCAACCGACAGGAGTTGGAATAAAACAACAAAACTTGGAATCTACAAACCACAGACCGAGTAACCTATCAAAATGGATTCTTACTTAAGTGGCCCAATACAACTTACGAACGTGGTTCATTTATATGAGGCCTGAAGTATTTAAGAATTCCATACGCTCCGGTCTCCTGAGTGCGTTTTCCAGTCAGTCCTATCAGGCACGTCGCCAACCACTTGATTCTTCAAACGAAGTTTGCTCTGCGTCGTCCTTCTGGTTCGCCTTTAAACATCTTTCTGGAGCATTTACATCCATCCGGCAACATGTCAAATCCATTAGTCCTTAGATTCTGACGCTTTTAGCTACGTCGATGTCGTGGTAGAGCTAATGAAGCTCATTATTCATCCGATGGCGAAACGAGCCGTCGACACAGATAGGTCCATATACTTTTCGGAGTACTTTTCTGTCGAGTACTCCGAGGTTTTGTATGTCCGTTTACGTAAGCACCCACGATTCGACAGCATTCAACAGAACGGATAAAATTAACATCTTATGATAATAAAGTGCTACCGAAGTCCGCGAAAACATATATTGGCGAGCACTATTTCCGCTTAATTTCCTGGCTGACACTACTTTTCTTAATGATGTAAGATACGAGGTAGATAAATTCATCTACTAACTCAAAACAATAATTGTCAAAGTTCACGGTGCGTCCCCATCGAGAGAACTCTTTGTTCGTGGAAATCATTATTTTTGTTTTGTCCTTTCAGACCGCTTAACCCATTTTTGCTGATTCCTTTTATAGTTATGATAAAACTGCAGTAACATCCCGCAGATTTCGGCCAATGATGTCTATATCATCGGCATAGGCTAGTGGCATGTGGCTCTTGTGGAATATGGTGCCAGACATAATGACACCAGCCTTTCTCATCACCTTCTCCATAACTATATTAAATAGTGTATAGGACAAGCTATCACCATACCTGAGACCTCTTTCCGTGTTGAACAGAACAGAGTTATCCTCAACAATCTTACCCGAGGATTTGGTGTTTTTCTAGGTACATCTACAAAGTCGAATTAGTTTTGCAGGCATACCAAACTCAGACATGGCCACATATAGCCTATTCCTTATAGGAGAGTCGAAGGCAGCTTTGTAGTCGACAAAGAGGTTGTAGGTGTGGATCTGCTTTTCATGAGTTTTTTTCGATGGATTTGTCGTTAAGTGAATATCTGACCCTCCGTAGATTTACCAGGTCTAAAACCGTTCTGATAAGGTCCAATTCGTTCACACAATATGCTCGAAAGGACCTTGTACGCAATTGCTAATAGGCTAATTCCACGATAGTTCTTACACTCACTACGATCTCCTTTCTTGTATATGGGAAATTACAGACTGAGACTCCAATCCCCGGACATGCTCTCCTCTGGCCGGATGTTCTCCATGAGTTGATGCATTCTCCTTACCAGCTCCTCCCCGCCGGCCTTAAACAATTCAGCAGGGAGACCAGCGGCTCCAACTTCTTTGTTGTCTTTACGGCGGGATATTGCCACACGTATCTCCCTCTGGCTCAGAGATTCCAGTGAACAGTTGATACCATTGTCATGGATTGGAGCGGAGTCTTCTGGAGTGGTGTCCGTATCCTGTAAATTTCTGAAATGATATTTCCATATCTTCAGAACATTATCCGAGTCCGTCACTAGCTGGCCATCGCTGTCCTTGCAGGAGGGCAACCCCGTTCCACACATTCTTGCCATAACTCTCTGGTAGAATTTTCGGGCTTCTCCTCTAGTTCGGAGCAACTCAGTGCACTAATCCTGCCTCTTCTTCAACTCCTTCTTTTTCCGTCTAAAAAGACGAGTTGCCTCTCGTCTCTTCTCCCTGTGCCGTTCACGAACAGCTCGCGTTGCCATTGGCTGCAGTTTCGCCCTGTATGTAGCATCCGTCTCTCTCGTGGCACTGCGACATTCATCATCGTACCAGACATCATCACGAGAAGGCTTTGAGTACCCAAGTACGCTTCTCGCAGTCCGTTCTATAGAGTCGGCTATATATTGCCACTGCGAGGTAATATTATCAGGGGTTGGAGCATTCCGTAGCAGTTAAGTTAGGTGGTTGGAGTAGGCGTCCGCTACCTCTGTGGTTCGCAGTTTACCGATGTCAAATTTTTCGGCTTTCTAAGATTTTCATAACCATAAATTATATTAATTAATACACTTTATATTTATTACTGTTAAAACCAATTTAGTTATCTCTTACTGCAGTCAAATCATAGAATGACATCCATTTTGGCGTAAGATCACACATTTATTGGCATACAACTGAAAAACTAGCTTAGATTATTTATTTTTCCAATAATTTGATATATGTCTACGAAACCGCATAGGATAAATTTGTATTCTTATCTCTGTGTTCTTTATTTAAAACCAAAAAAAAATAAAAGGAACATCAGCATCACATTCGTTTTCCTGTTGCCTTTCTTCAGAGATGAAAACAGTTTTTCTTATGCCACGGTTTTAATATGTTGCAGTAGTTCAACTCAGTTATAAATGTTGCCGCTATGCTGCATAGAGATTTTCAGCTTCCATAGATTTCATCTTCGTGATGCACTTAATGAAATGAAATCTGATATCTTCTCATTAACTGTTTTGGTCATTCCCCATTGAATGAGCCGCCGCCGCCGCTGCTGCCGTTGTCTTGGTGGCTCGCCACTGTGGCTGCTGCTGTTGTTTTGTTTAGTGTAGTTTTTTTTTTGCGCCTTAGCATTTTGGCCTTTTTATCTTAGCGGCCAATACTACAGATTAGGTAGTGTATCTGCAGAATGTAGCATGTTGGGAATAACAACTAAGAAAAATTATTATCTGCACTTTTATCCGCGTTGCAAATATTAAATTTCTCATCACGCCGTAGACACAAGACAATTTGGTCAGTTGCTCGGTGGTGGTTGTGGTGGTGATGGTGGTGGCGGCTGGAGTAATAGTTGAAGTAGTAGAAATACGATAGAATGGCAAAGAAGTCCAATAGAATGGCTAGTTATTGACACAATTAAAAACGTGAGCATCAAAACGATTTATTTACACTTTTCATAAGTTCTAAAGTTGTTGAAGTTTTAGCTGAAAAGAATTTCTTTGAGATTGAGTGAAATTGTGGCAAAGGCAATACAATTAATACTTGTGAATACACATAGAGGATATTTTCTGTTAGCACAGCCGAATTGAGTTTAATGCAAGAGTTTGAGGTCTTTGGCTATTGAAGAAAATAATAAGTTTAGGGATATTTAAAAATATTAAAATTGTAAAGCAGTGGTAGGCATACCCGGACGCTCGCGCACCAGAATATGGTGAGCTTGGGTGCGGTCGCACAAGAATCGTCAGTGATGCTGAATGGTACAAGATGAAAATTTTGTGTGGGGGAAGGGGTAGTACAATCGTTGAAGGTTGTTTCTCTGTATATACTTGTGTCTGTTGAATGCGAAACAAGCCTGTGTGGTGTTGCTTTCATAACACTCAAGAAGAGACTGACTGCTTTGAATAAAACAACATACATTCAAGTACGTGTGAATTAAATACAATAGCTTTTCCTTTTCAGGATTGTAAAAGCAATCTATCATAAACATAGCAGCAGACTATCCAGTTATCCTGCCGCCTTTATAACTACCAAAGCCGACTACTTGGGATTCTTCTACAGCCCACCAATAACTCTTCATACCACTGCCTTAAAAAAATTTTGTTACCATAACCTTCCACACTAATTTATAGCAATGCTTTATTATTAAGCAATTAAGAGTTGTTAAATACCACCATAAAGGCAAACACGACTTCATGGCAAATTCACCGAGCCGCATCTACACTTTGGCCATAGCGGCAACCTGAAACAGCACCATGCACCCAGGTACCCCCAGTGCAGAGGGTATTGCACACAACACAGCAGCGTGTGGCCATATAAAGTCGCACCAATGAGGCAGCCCAAACATGGCAAATCTAATTTAATTATCAAGTGCTATTACAAGATTCCATGGCAAAAATATTTTCACACCTCGGTTCCAGTTGCAGCGCATTGTGGCCGTTTGTTGTTACATCAAGCGTGTTAGTGGCAGCAGCACCAACCATCGCTCTTAAAAGTGGCTAATTAACCTGGTGTAAGTTGCAGTTGCAGTTGCATGAATTTGGATTGTTGAATGTCGAGTGCAATGTCTGAAATGCATATGGACGTGCATCTCATCCGCCGGCTGGGTGAAAAGATATGAGCGAGAGAGCGTTTTGTGCTCCCCACACGGGAATATAACTATAAAATTGTAATGTGTAACATTAGACGCAGTTGGTGGTGATGATATTTTGTTGTTTGTTTTTTTTTTTCTTCTTTTTTTGTTTGTATCATAAAACGAAGCGCAAAAACTACATTTAACACATAAAAGGTATTGAGACTATGGCAAAGAATTCCCAGGCTTATCGGAAACAGATGTGGAGCATATCTAGTAGTAGTATTATTGGTCAGTCACTTTCACGAAGACGTTGAGTGACGGGCTGGGTTCTCCAGCTTGTTGGTGTAGTCACACTGTCACCGCCGCACTGATTTTGCTACGTCAGTTTTTGGTCTTGTGTTGTGTTGTGTTGGCAAAATAAGTGAGTAAAGACATTTTCCAAATTAAACAGTTGGCCATCGACATATTTGGCCAGAAAATGACAGAAACTTGTGTGCTTTGACGCACATGCATCATAGACCCAGCCAACATTATCTTGTGGGCCATAGTTGTAGCAGGGGAAATAAACATCGGAATGACTATGACATAAAATCCATGACCGCAAGGTGGCTATGTGGACTAAGAATAAAGATAGAGCACAGTAGTAATAGTCTCTAATAGATGAAGAAGGAATATTATAGAAGTAGATAAAAGAAGATGGTGCGCTGGGCTTGCAACCCGCCACTGACGTTTAAACTATTGCAATGAAAAGAAGTAAGATAAGAATAAAACGGACCCCCCAAAATGTTGACGACCACGGCAAACGAATTCAGGACCATGATTTGAGGATATGCACCTGGTATGTTAGAACACTGTATAGACCAGGTGCCTCTATCCAACTGGCGGAAGTCCTCGAAGAATACAAGGCTGACATAACCGCTTTACAGGAAATCCGGTGGACGGGACACGGGTGCTCGCGCATGAAGACGTGCGACATCTACTATAGTGGCCATGCGGACAAGCCCGAGTTTGGTTGTGGATTTGTGGTTGGCAAGAGACTGCGACACCTAGTCTCAAGGTTCAACCCGGTGTGTGAACGTATAGCCACCATAAGAATCAAAACAAAGTTTTTCCACATAACACTTATATGTGCCCATGCTCCGACAGAAGAGCATGGGCACAGACGAGTTCTACGAGAGCCTAGAAAATGTATATGACCGTAGCCCCAGCCATGACATCAAAATTGTACTAGGCGATTTTAATGCTAAAATAGGCAGGGAGACCGCATTTGAGCCTACAATCAGAAAATTCAGTCTGCACACCGAAACGTCGAACAATGGCATCAGACTGATTGATTTCTCTGCGGCAAGAAATATGGTAGTTAGCAGCACAAGATTTGACCATAAAAATATTCATAAGGCAACATGGTTATCTCCAGATCAATTGACGAGGAATCAGATAGATCACGTGGTAGTCGATGGAAGGCACGCATCGAGTGTTCTGGACGTACGAGTGATCAGGGGTGCGAACATTGACTCTGATCACTTCCTTACCGCAGTTAAGGGACGCACAAAGTTAAGCATGGCGAAAAACGTACGTGACCAGGCACAACGAAAGCTGGACATCGGTAAACTGCTAACCACAGAGGTAGCGGATGCCTACTCAAACCACCTAACTCAACTGTTGCGGAATGCTCCAACCCCTGATAATATAACCTCGTAGTGGCAATATATAGCCGACTGCCGGAGCACTGGCCAAATCAACATCGATGAAAAATTACTTTTTAAATACTTTCGAATACTCCAGCCAACAAAATTCTTACTAGATGCTTCAACTACAAAAATCCAGATTGCGCAAGGACCACGGAGAAAGGAAATGATTTATCAAATAAATAAATCAACAAAAACAGCTGGGTCCATCTGTGGAGGAATTTGGTAGTTAAAACTCACAATAACATATAATAATCCCTTGACACAAACCTTGTTAATACAAAGAAACGAAACAGAGTTGCCAACACAATGATCGTATGATAAACGAATTACATAACCGACCGATAAATTGAAAAAAAAAATCGGTAAAAACATGTAAGTCAATATGGCACTTAAGTTGAATTTTTTAACTGCCAAAACTTGATTATAAAACAAAAAGCACCCTTTCGTCTGATCTATTGTTGTGATTTATACTAGGAACTCACATACATACACACAGTTTTTTAAACCAAGAGAGAGTTATAAAGAGAATGAGAGAATTATAGAAAGGCTTTCGTTACCAACAGTTGCAAAAATAATTTTGTGGCTGTTAAATGAAAAATTATCAATGAATATGGGATAATAATTCCAAATATTTGTGGCAGCTAACTTAAATTGGCACGTATGAAACAAGTACATTTCATACGTAATTGAAAAAATGAGTGAAATTTTGTGGTTTTTGGCAGGTATCTCAAATTAGCAGCTACAACAACATACGGAGATATATTGACCTATTGCGATTGTCGAGTAATGAAGCAGGAAAAGGGGGAAACGAAGCAAGGATGAGTAGTATGTAAATATACAGATTGACAAAAAAAACATTTCGTCGGTATCCTGGAAAAAATATTTCAAGTCCAATTTTTTTGTGAAATGGACCTAATGAGTGTCACAAAAGTTATAGTCTTTGTTCTGTATATAAATCTCAGGTCTATTTAAAATAGTTTTGTAGTTATTTTCTTAAAACATAGATGGCCGTAAACTTCAAATCACTCAGAAACACAATAAGTGGACTTGAGATATTTTTTCGGGATACCGACGATATATATATATAACTGGACATATGGAAATAATTAAGTTCGGGTATACATAAAGAAAGAAGAGAAAATCGTGAAAAGTTCATAAAAAACTAGTAAGGTTATTATCTTCGGCTATGCCAAAGCTAATACATCCTATCTTCTTTATTTTCTTATTTAATGGCAGCAACAACAGAAATAAATCTATCAGTTGCCGCATGTAGAAAAGTATTTTAAGCGCTTCGGTCTTTTGCGTTCCGTACATAGTTAGTCACAATAAGTGTAGCTCGTTCACCTGGTCCATCCATCGCCCTGTCCTGCGCCGCCCCGGTCCAAAATCTTTGCTTTTTACCTTTTGGTAGAACTTTCGGGCTTCACCTCTATCCCTGTAATTTTCGATATCCTGGCTCTCTTTTTTTTCATATAAACTTTTTTCGTCTGAAGAGGTGTGTCATTTCCCTCCTTTTCTCATTATAACGCTACGTCACTGCAAACGTTGCCACTGGCTGCAGTTTTGCTCTATATGCATCATCCTTTTCTACAGATGTTTCGCGACAATCCTCATCGTACCAATATGCTGCCATTGGGTGCCGGTTACATTAGAATTAGGGGGGTTGGTTCAAAATAATTAAAAGATTTGGTTGAAGTAGCCATTGGCTATCTCAGTGGTGTACAGTTTTGTGATGTAAAGCTTCCTTCGCATTTGGTTACGAGCGCTTTTAATCGCGTGCGTACCTTGGCTGCATCTAGGTGGTGATCCAAGTCAATATTTGCACCGCGCATCACACGAACTTCGGGTTTCTTGTATTTTGATCAGGGGATATCCAGGTTGCCTTGTGGATATCTTTATGTGCCAATCTGGTTCAACTCACTACCATGATTCTTGCCGAAGCGAAGCTAACTTTTCTAAGACCGTTATCGCAGGTGTTGTTGTGCAGACGGAAATTCCTGACTATAAAACCAAGAGCACCTTCCCTTCCTATTTTAGCATTAAAATCTCTAAGAACAATTTTAATATCATGTGCAGGGCAGCGGTCATAAATTTCCTCCAGGCGCTCATAAAATGTATCTTTAATGTCCTCATCTTTGTCTTCAGCGTAAAGTAAAAATATTTCGCTTTGATGCGAATAGTGGCATTAGGTCACCTACAGGGTTTAACGCGAGACCAGAGGTCGAAGTCTCTTGCCGACTATGAATCCACATCCAGATTTGTTTATTTCTGCATGGCAGCTATTAAAGATGACACAGCTCTTTCGGCGTGTTCATCCCTGTCCGTCCATCGCATTCCAGTTTGACTGTGCTGTCAACCTTGCATTTGTCAAGGACATCTGTCAGTTAGGTAGAGGCACGTTGTCTGTAGAGAGTGTCCGAACTTCCAGGTTCATATTCGTAAATCTTGGGTCGTCAACTTTTGAGGGTTCTTGTTTTTTCTTTACTTCGTGTTTTCATAGTAATTTGTTTTGTTTAAGGATCCTAAGAGAGCCTTTGTGTTGAGGTTTAGTAACTTCTGTTACCTACTTGCTAAGACGTATCGGTGGTAGCATGCCGGTTAGGTTACATAAGGCCCGTGGGATCTCCAAAGAGAGATTATACATACGTAAGCAGACACAACGAAAGCTGGACATCGGTAAACTGCGGATGCCTACTTCAACCACCTAACTCAACTGCTATGAAATGCTCCAACCCCTGATAATATTACCTCGCCGTGAAAATATATAGCCGGCTCCACAAAACGGACTGCGAGAACCGTACTTGGGTACTCAAAACCGCCTTAAGATGATTCATGGTACGAAGATGAATGTCGCAATGCCACGAGAGAGACGGATGCTGCATACAGGGCGAAACGGCACAGGGAGAAGAGACGAGGGGCAAATCGTCTATTTAGACACAAAAAAAACAGGGCCTGAAGAAAAGACAGGATGAGTGAACTAAGTTGCTCCGAAGCAGAGGTGAAGCCCAAAAATTCTACCACGCAAGAATGCGTGGATATGGAGAGAACATTTCTGCAATCTACTGGATACGGACTTATTCCCAGGTGAATAACAATCAAAATACTAAAATTAGAAAATCCTCCATCCCCCGCCATGTTGCATCGTCGATCCGAAATTAAGTCATCTTTACCCAAAAGCCGTAGAATATTCGCATGACCATGTATGAATTGATGCCAACCGCCAGCTTCCCTCAGTCTAATAGCCCCTTGGACAAAACACGGACAAAACCACAAACCTACATTTTCTAATGGATACTGTAAAAATGGAGGAAATTTTTATTACAGACATGAATTTATTTTCATAGGGAAAAATTGGTTCACTTTCCTACAAACGTTGCTCCCAGTATTATTACCTTTCAATAAAGGACAGGAATTACGACTAAAAAATTTACCCCCTTTTTCTAAATTGGACTACGAATTAATAAAGATAGGAGCTCACAAACTGTTTTGATATTTTCCAAGAGTTTTAATGGATATTGTTCGAAATTATCTTACAGTTTTCGTTAAATTATTCTGACAAAAATTTTAAACTAATGGATAATTCAAATTGTCGAATATTTCTTGGGATTACTTAGCTACCTCATGGGATTACTTACCTACCTCAACGCTTCTCGCGTTGTTGTGAATTAACACGCTTTCTATTTTTAGATTCACAACTAACGACACCTACTTGTTTATCGACGAATGCGAACGTCACTGTTTGAGAAGCTCTTACTAGACACGACGATAGAATCGACGCTTAATACTGCGAAGTTGCTGTCAACAACATTCGAGGGGAGCCGACAATGAACGAACATTTTATTTTTTTATCTCTTTTAAGATGACTGGAGCCAGGTTTGAACCTGCGATCTCCGGCATGGTAGTCGCGTGTTCTAACCACTATGCCATGGCCGGTCCCGGTTTCTTGGGAATAGTTATTTAAATAATCGAAAATTCAGATTATTTTCATTTGGGAAAGGTCGGTTGGGTTGGGTTAACGACTTTGTACACCTATGTCACATACGTCACAAATGTATGTCCCATACGTCACAATTTACGATAGACCATCTCTGGCCACAATAGCCTTGACGTACAAGTCAATGAGGCGGAAGTCACAGGAACACATCCAAAGACAATTGGGGTGTGCTCCTTCTAGCCTCCAGAATCCCGATTGCAGCTATCCTTTGGGCCTTGCTGAGTATTTCCTTTAAATTACTCTTATTTAGGCCCTACCACCAAACCAGACATCCATATGTAATAATTGACTGGACAATGGCAGCCACATTGTCACCTTCGGACTGAGTCCCCCCGTTTAATCTCTCCACGATATTCCTTGAATAATTTAGCTTCTGATCAAGAAAAACACTTAGGTACATAGATACTATCCAGTATCGGTGGCCTGAAGTCATTGTCCTTATAACTAAGTTTGCATAAGGCCACATATCGTTGATAGAATATTTTCAAGTATCAATTTGACTTGCTTGCTCTCCCTGGTATTCATTACCAACAAAGTCCAAGTATCTTAACCACCCCTCGCATCACGCATAATATATATTACATACAATTCCAAACTTTCTTCTGCTACGAAAGGTAATTAGTGTAAGTCAGTGCAACAGCTTAGTAAAGTGTTCGATGATACACTGCCAAGATTTGTGCTTCTGCTGTAAGGCATAATGCATTCCTCAGCATTCTTGCAGTTGATGTTTTCTTTTGCACTCACCAAACCAAGCTGCCAAGTTCAGCGATCTAGCGAAACTGAGGAAAGGAATCCAAAAATTGTGCGTCTTAAACTTCAGCGAAATGGAACGGTAATCCAATGACCGCCTTGTTGTCGCCAGATTGAAATCATGGTAAAATTAAAAAAAGAAAAAAAAAACACAAGTACTTACTACAAGACATCACAGCAATTGCAACGGCTGCAACTGCAACTGCAAGTTGCCTTTAAAGGAAGTGACCAGTTTTTTTTGTGTGTGTGTTGCCTTCATAACAATTCTGCGTTCGATTCCTTAAACAATGCGGACGATTTTAACGAAAATAAAAACAGAACGCATCACAAAATCAGTAAATTGTATAAAATCAATCACAGGACTACAGATGTGCGTTCGTTCGATGATGCCCCGTTTTATTGTTGTTGTCGCTGTTGTTGGAGACGTTGATCGGTTGTTCGACGAAAACAAAAACATGAATGAAATCGAATGTAGTCAATGACATTTATGATGATCACGTTCCATGTACAAAGTCATCATACGAATCATAAGAACGTGGAAACATGATCGATGATTTTTTGTTTTCGTGCACTCCGGTGGCCACATGTTTTTTTTGCTGACTTTTTGTTGTTGTTGTTGCTTTATGAAGTGTTTTCATTTCCAGTTGGCATTTTTTCTGTTTGTGTTTTTGGCTTGGATTTAAGTAGACCGGTTGTTGTATTAAGCTTTATGAGCTGATTATTATTTGAGCAAGCGATGAAACTGTATCTCAAAGTGGTACGAAGCTGGCTTGTGTACAGAGAGAGATAATTTAAATCGAGGATTGGTCTATATCTGGTGTAGTTAATGTACCCTGAGGACATAAAAGAGCTTGACTAGAAGTAGTAAAATAGGCAGATTCAACTTAATACAGAAATACTTCGGATTTAGGTGAATCATCATTTTAACATTGGCTTGCCATAGCAAAGAAGCAAGCTTGAACTTGCTCACTACATTGTGTCGAAAATAAAGTTGATGTTGCCACGCCCCAGCCACTTTATTTATTATGTTTATGTCATTTGATGTCCGATCGATTCAAGGCGCATAGAGTTATTCGCCCAAAGATAATGTCATTTGATGTCATATAGATTAAAGGCGCATAGAGTTATTCTTAAATCAAATTCACCCAAAGAATATTTGGCGGAGTCACAATTTGAGTTTTTAGTATTTTGACTTCGTCAGATAAAGCTTCTGATCGGTTTAACTAGGTAAACTCAGGGTGATCCTTTTAAATTACACTTCAAGTCTATTCACGGGGTTCCGTATTCGTGGTTCTACTGCCTATGGAGTTCCTCCATATGCTGACGCCTGGAAACGTGCCTTTGACACCCTTCAGAGCGCGGCTAACAGTGAGGGGTGAAACCTTAAACCAAGGCATATCGGCTCAGAGTGAACCATACCCTGGTCAGCGTCTGACCCAGAAAGGGCGGCTGTAATAAAAGAACACTGCGACGTGGTGCGCTGCTTGCAATGAAAAAGAAAAAAAAGAAGTATGAAAAGAATAAAACGGACCCCCCAAAATGATGACGACCACCGCAAAAGAATTAAGGGCTATGATTTGACGATATGCACCTGGAATGTTAGAACACAGTATAGACCAATTGCCTCCATCCAATTTCCGGGAGTCCTCGAATAATACAAGGCTGACATAACCGCTTTACAAGAAATCCGGTGGACAGGACATGGGTGCTCGCGCATGAAGACGTGCGCCTTTAATAATAGTGGACATGCGGACAAGCACGAGTTTAAATGTGGAATTGAGGTTGGCAAGAGATTGCGACACCTAGTCTTACTGTCCAACCCGGTGTGTGAACGAATAGCCACCATAAGAGTCAAAACAAACGCTTATGTGTGTCCATGCTCCGATAGAAGAGAAAAGCGATAACAACAAAGACGAGTTCTACGAAAGCCCAGAAAATTTATATTCCCGCAAAATAAACTTCGAAACGTCGAACAATGGCATCAGACTGGTTGATTGGCAGCACTAGACTTGACCACAAAAACCTTCATAAGGCGACATGGTTATCTCCAGATCAATTGATGAGGACGTGGTAGTCGATGGAAGGCACGAATCGAGTGTTCTGGACGTACGAGTGATCAGGGGTGGGAACATTGACTCCGATCACTACCTTACTGCAGTAAAGCTACACACAAGGCTATGCATCAGAGAACGAAGCCGACCCGTATTTGTCGGCGGCGGCGGCTCAAAATATTTTTATCGGTCGGCGGCGGCGAATTGGGATTTTGACCGGCGGCGGCTCAATTTCGGCTCATTACTTTGTAACCTATAATTGACACGGGTCCGAACAAAACAGCGACCAAAAAAAAAAAAAAGGTCATACAGATTTCACAAAAATTTTGGTGACAAAAAAAAAAAAAAGGTTACCGAAACAACGAAATTTTGTCGACTTCAGCCGCTACAGATCGAATACATCGGCGGCTAAAAATAAGCCGACACTAGCCGTACCTATCGGCGGCGGCGCGGCTACTGATAAATAGTCGGCGGCGGCGGCGCATCGGCTAATTCTCGGTCGGCTTCTTTCTCTGCTATGCATGGCAACGAAAGCTGGACTTCGGTAAACTGCGGACGTCTACTCCAACCACCTAACTCAACCGCTACCGAATGCTCCAACCCCTGATAATATTACCTCGCCGTGAAAATATATAGCCGACTTCACAGAACGGACTGCGAGAACCGTACTTGGGTACTCAAAACCGCCTTAAGTTGATTCATGGTACGAAGATGAATGTCGCAATGCCACGAGAGAGACGGATGCAGCATACAGGGCGAAACGGCACAGGGAGAAGATACGAGAGGCAAATCGTCTATTTAGACAGAAAAAGAAGGACCTGAAGAAGAGACAGGATGAGTGTACTATGTTAAGTTGCTCCGAAGCAGAGGTGAAGCCCAAAAATTCTACCACGCAAGAATGCGTGGAACAGGGTTGCCTTCCTATAACGACAGCGATGGCCAGCTAGTGACGGACCCGGATAACGTTCTAAAGATATGGAAAGAACATTTCTGCAATCTACTGGATACGGACTCCACTGCAGAAGACACTTCATCAATCCATGAAGATGGTATTAACTGTCTACCTTCGAGCCAGAGCGAGATACGTGTGGCAATATCCCGCCTTAAAAATAATAAAGCGGTTGGAGCTGATGGTCTCCCTGCTGAATTGTTTAAGGCAGGTTGGCCAATCCCTGGGATTGGAAACTCAGTCTGTTATGTCCCAAGAAAGGAGATCGCAGTAAGTGTGAGAATTACCGCGTAATAAGTCTATTACCAATTGCGTACAAGGTTCTTTCGAGCGAATTGTGTGAACGTCTTAAGCCAATTGTAGAAAAACTAATTGGCACCCTTATCAGGGCGGCTTTGGACCTGGTAGATCTATGACGGATCAAATATTCGCTTTACGACAAATCCTACAACAAAACTCATGAAAACCAGACCGACACCTACCAACTCTTTGTCGAATACAAAGCTTCCTTCGACTCTCCGATAAGGAGTAAGTTATATGAAGCAATGTCTGAAGTTGGTATTCCTGCAAAGCTAATTCGATATTGCAGATGTACCTCGTTTAAGATTGGTAAGATCACTCTGAACCATTCAACACGAAAAGAGGTCTCAGGTAGGTTGATAGATTGTCCTGTACACTATTCAATATAGTTATGGAGAAGGTGATGAGAGAGGCTTTTGTCAACATTTCTGGCACCATCATTGGCCGAAATCTGCAGGATGTTACGGCAGGTCTCTCATCACTGGAAAAGAAGTCAGCAAAAAAGGGTTTTAGGGATTTTGACGAACAAGTTCTCTCGATGGAGACGCACTGTTGAAAATGATTGTTTTGAGGTAGTAAATGAGTTTACCTACCTCGGATCTTCCGTCAACAAGAAAAATAATGTCAGCCAAAAAATTTAGCGGAGAATAGTGCCAGCCAATACATGTTTTTACGGACTTCGGCAGCACTTTAGTAACACCACCTTATCTCGAGATTCTAAGAAACAGCTATACCAGGTGTTAATTTTCCCGTTCTGTTGTATGCTGCCGAATCGTGGGTGCTTACGGTAACGGACATACAAAATCTAGGAGTATTCGAGAGAAAAGTACTCCGAAAAATATATGGACTTTTTCTGTGTCGACGGTGAGTTTCGCCATCGGATGAACCATGATCTGTATGAACTTTACCACGACAGTCGTGTAGCTAAAAGAGTTAGAATCTAACGACTACGATGGCTGGGACATGTTGCCAAGATGGATGTAAATGCTCCAGCGAGAAAGATGTTTTAAGGAGAATCTGAAGGACGGAGCAGAGCAGGGAGACCAAAACATCGTTGGAAGGACCAAGTAGTTGGCGACGTGCCACTATCTGGCAAAACTAACTGGAGAACGCACGCTGAATCTAATTTATGAACCACGTTGGTAAGTTGTAATGCGCCACTTTAGTAAGTAAGTAAGTTTAGACCAACTTACCCTTCTTTGAGAAAGTTTAGCATTCCACTAGTTGTTTGTATTTATACTAACAATATTAACTCAAGAATATTTTGCATTCAATTTAGTCATATTTATAATTGAAAAATATATGAGAAATAACGCTGATTTTTGGAGTATTGTCCATATACATAATACATAATTATGTATAAATATACATATGTAACTTGAAAGAAGTTGCACTTTAAACAAACTATATTTTTGTTACCTAAATACAGAGGGTTATTAATGTCTGGCATTATCCAATTTACCAACTTACAAAATTAGTTTCCTGTCGTTATATGGAGAACAGTAAGAAATTAAAAATGTTTAAAGTATCATCATCGAAGCAACAATCTAAGTTTCTGCATACCTGCAAATCTAATGATGAACAGCCGTTAACACTTATGCAGCCATTAGAAACGTGCAATGGACATCATAGAACGACAAAAGGACAAACTTGCTGGACGATAGAAATTCTATAGAAATTCTATAATAAGAGAAAAGAGTGAAGAGTGGCGAGTCGGTCGGTTTGAAGTCATGAAAAAATATGTTGCCTAAACGGCAAATAATTCATTTAGTTTTAAATCGTGGGATTAAATTTGCTGCAACTGTTGCTGTATAAGCACTAGGGTGGCACATAAACTTGTCGAAAGGCAGACATGTTAACATAAGTGTAAAAATAACGACCCATATCATAAGAGGCTTCTTAAGAAATGCTCTAAATGAATCATTCATTATTTTGAAGGCACTACCAAACATGTCACAAATATTTTAAATTTTGAATCCAATACGTTTACAGAAGTTTTCTTTAAGTGATGACCAGGACAACTGGAAATATGCACTTATAATTGTGTTTTATGCGCTAAAAATAGAAATATATGCTCTTAAAATCATAATATACGTTCTTAAAATCAACAAAAATATGCAAAAATAAGAAAATTAAGTCACACAAACTTTTTTTATCGTTTAATGCACTTAGGGCCTTTAAAATGAATTCATAATTTTTGGCATGGTAATTAACTGATTCAAGTCATGTTCTCATCTTTGATTCGACTTTTGACCAAAAATATCAAAATTGTGACGCAGTGGAGCAAAATTGAGTTTAAGGTTTTGTTACTTGTTGTAAACGTTTTTTTTAGGAACGGAAGGTATATTTTTTTAAAAATATTCTCTAAGAATATGCGTAAAAAAGGTTTTTTTTTTTTAAAAAAATATGGTCTTTAAATATGACTTTATGGGTAGAATATGCAAAAAAATATTCTAACAAATTGGTGTCAAAACAGTATGAAACATAAAAAAGACTTTACTAATTTGTTATTATCTTGTTGAAAAAAACATGCATTTGCATATTTCCCGTTGCCCTGGTGATGACAGTCTATAATAACACACGCGTAAATAATAAATTCCCCTTTTATGTTGCCACCCTAATGATCATTAATGATCACCACCGGTTGATGCCACTTCAACTTCTGTTTGTGAGCCTATAGCAGCAGTCTGCGCATGCGCACACATTAAGTGACAAAATGTGTTAGTTTATTAAGTGTAGACTTGGGACTTGGGATAAAACTATGTGTGCCGCTTTAACTGCAAATGCGATAGAAATAGGTTCTGCCACAGCCAAGTGTGTCCATATATTTATTGCCGCAATTTAAGTCTACACCGAATTAGTAGTAGAAGGAATAGTAGGTAACTGTGATTCCGAAATAACTTTACGACTGTTATAAACGTTAAAGTTATGAAGAAGATTCTTCATCAATTGTATTAAATGATATGTATAATGGTGATTAGAGTAACTTAGAACCAGCTATAATGATAGTTTTAGCAAGTTTTCTTCTCACAAACGCACTACACTATGGCTTCTAACTGGGACTACACAAATAATATGTGGTTAATTTAATGTTCCTATTAGGTAGTAGTTTTCTGCATAGGTTTAACATTTATCACTATTTCCATTAGTTTAAGAAAAATTAGAGAAAAAAAACCATACAAAATAAGATGTCGTGCGTTTGCCTTTGTGCTAAACAACTTTAGACACTCTTATACCACTGGCTGCGAGTAAAATGTTGCAAATGCTCGTTCGATTGTAAGGTACTAGGTGTAAGTACATCTTATATTATTTTAGCAGATCCACGTAGCAATTACCTGTCAAACTTTCACGAGAATCATGATCAACTGTACTAGCACCATCAACATCATTCTTATGTTACTTTGTTACAACACATAAATTTAGTGTAAATTAAATTAAACGATATTGTATTTCGTATATAATGACAAGGTCTAAGCATTGTATTAACATAAAAGTTTCAGCTATATCTTACCTTTATGTGTCTTTTATTTCACTTAACTTTTAAAACCGCAAAATGGATAACCCTTTAATACGCACATGGCAAAAATAAAGTACTAAAGTTTGTCACATACATTAAAATGCATAGCACAGATTTGCTTAACAATAACAAGGTAAGTTATGATGCTTTCTCGCAAAGTCAACTATATCATCTTAGATGTTGAAAGTTAGTTTAACATCAACACCGCCAAGATCCACAGTATCATAACACGGAAAGAGATTTACCAATCTTTTGATTATTTGATTTTATATTGTATGTTTGAATGTTGACACACACTCTCCTTACTTGTGTATGGAGAGCCTTACAAGCAGCTGACAATACGCAGCATACAGCTCCCATTGATTCCACTTGCTTGTTGTGCTCTTTCACTCTATCTGTATATTGTTCGAAAACACCAGTATTAAGTGGTTTTTCTATTAAGCCGTTTACTTTTTATGGTTGAACCATTTACAGTCATAGTAAGATGGGCGAGGTCTGCACATTGCTCTGATTTGTCTTTTTTCCACCATATTCGCTGTTTGCCATTACCAATCTCTTTTCTATGCGATGAGTTAAAACTTTTCGCCGCATTTTCCTTATATTTTACATCGGTATATCGGTAGTTTTTGTTGTTCAGTTGCTCGGTTTTGATTTCCTTTCGATTATTCCAACTTTAATTGTATTTTTAATAGGAGTTGTCATCAGCTTTGGCCATTCACATTTGTCTTTGGTGGTGGTAACAGAGCTCCGGACTCTGATGCCTTCCCTCCTGTGTAAGATTTTCGCTTTGTCTCTAGCCATTTTTAGATCAATTATATTTTCTGAAGAGTGACTTCTTGGTTGTTGTGGTGTTTTTGTGTTGTGTGCCATCACCAACCAACAGGAAGCTATTGGATATTTTAACTTATTGTTTTAATTAAAACAGGAAAGTTGTGTGGTGGTTATTCTGCAGTCGTTAACAAGCAAACAATATTTATGAGTATAATGATCTTTCGATGACTTTTAATTTGTTATAAGTCCCATTATAAACACAATTGACTTTTCAACTTAAGCCAGATGCTTAGCAGTTAACATCAAAGGTAGCGATATGAGATGGAGCAAAGGAGTGGATTGGAGCAAAAGATGAGAGCTTACAAGGTGGAATTTTATGAAAATGTTATGAAAATATCTTCGAGTATAATTGTTGGTATTGTATGTAACGAAGGCCATGGAACTTTGATAATTTGATAAGTTTGATATATATTAGCAAATGAAAATTCAATTAAAATTATTTATAGCTGAACTAGCAGAATTCATCCTGACTCTAAAATTATTCATATGGATGTTTCGTACTATAATATCACGAAAAAAATTAACCTAAATACGACACCACTACGTGATAAAAGACTAAAAAAAGACCCATGTCTCCCAGTTTTGGCCAAAGTCATGGAAATTTTTTATGGGCCCCCAATGATTTGGGGCCTCGGTGTCATTTTCGCAAAATAACGATTATTTCCTCACGCTCATATCTTGCAAACCGTTCGGAATTTTGGTTTACTCTCTAACGCAAAGTTGTAGCTCTTGTCATAAAGAACAGATAGAATAGACAGCATAGTATCTGAATATTGAAGTAAAAAAAACAAATGAAATAAGATAATTTTTAGAAATATTTCACTTTTACGGCTATCTATGCCCTACCTAAACGGTGTTCAGAATTATTCCTAGGAATTTCATATGTTCAAGAAAGTTGTTTATTGAGATCTTAGCTACACTTTTGTAGTTCGTTGTTTTCCCAAAAATCCGAACGGTTTGCAAGATATGAGCCTGAGAAAACTATCACTGTTTTACAAAAGTAACACCAAGGCACCAAATATTTGGGGGCCTATAAAAAAAGTGCATGACTTTGGGCAAAACTGAAAGGTGCAACGTGGTGCGCTTGGCTTGAACTATTGAACACTGTATAGACCTCCGCGCCTCCATCCAACTGGCGAAAGCCCTCGAAAAATACAAGGCTGACATTACCGCGATGCAGGAAATCCGGTGAAGGGGAAAGGGGTACTCGCGTGTGAAGACGTGCGCCATGTGCAGTGGTCATGCGGATAAGCACTAGTTTGGATGTGTAGTTGTGTTTGGCAAGAGATTGAAATAGCTAGTCTCAACATTCGCCCCGGTGGTTGAACGAACAGCCATAATAAGAGTCAACAGAAAATTTTTCCACATTACTCGTACACTTATATCACTGCGAATTTGAGAATTTTTTCAGTGGTACTCCAGCATATTGATAAATCTTTGCAGATCTTATGATAGCTAAAGTAATAATTCTATTGGTGTATGTTAACCCGTAACGATGGGGGTTTAAAGTTTCAAAGCCAAAGATGACACATTTGGGGGGCTTTGATTAAAAATTTTGCTGACACAAATTTCCAAACATAAAGAATTACGATTCCTTCAATCTATTCAAATAGCATTTCTCTGCATAATTAACAGTTACGCAGTAATAAGTAACTATATGAAAAAAATTGAAGTTTTTAGGCAATTTTGATTACGCAGAGAAATGAAAGACAAAAGAGAAAAGTGTTAAGGACAAAGGTGAGTTCTTCGAGAGCTGAAACGTCGTATAATGGCATCTGACTGATTGGCTTCTGCGCGGCATAAAATTTTTTTGTTAGCAGCAATATATTTGACTAGAAATATTGATAAGGTTATCTCTAGATCAAATGGCGAAGAATCAGATTGATCACTTGGAAGTCATTGGAAGACACTTATCAAGTGTTCTGGACGTACGAGTGATCAGAGGTTGCCGCAACCTTGACTCCGATTACTACCTTACTGCAGTTAAGGTATGCTGGACATCGGTAAACTGCAGACCCCAGATATAGCGGACGCCTACTCCAACCTAACTCAACTGCTTCGAGATGATCCAACCCCTGAAAATACTACCTCGCAGTAGCAACATATAGATGACTGCTTCTAACGGACTGCGTACTTGGGTACTTAAAGTAGTCCCAACGCGATGTCTAGTATGATGAATTTCGCAACGCCACGGACGGACGGATGCTGCATATGGCGCGAAACTGCAGCCAATGGCAACTAGAGCTGTGAGCGGCACAAGGAGTAGAGGCGGGATGCCACTAGTAGAAAGGGACTGAAGTAGCGACAGGGTTAATGAACGGAGTTGCTCTGAAGTAGGGGGGGAAGCCTAAAAATTCTACCAGAGAGTAAAGGCATGAATATTTGGAACTGAGCTGTCCATCTGCAAGGACTGCGATGACCAGCTAGTGACGGACCCGGATAACGTTCTGAAGATATGTAGGGAACATTTCAGCAATTTAATTGATACAACTTTAAAAGATCCAGCTCCGATCCTTGTGACTTACCCGGATAACGTACTGAACACATAGACAGAACATTTCAGCAATTTTTTGGATACGGGCACCACTCCAGACTACCCCGCTCCAAACCATGACTATGGTATTGACTGTTCACCTCCGAGTCAGAGCGAGATACGTGTGGTAATAACGCGTCTAAAAAATAACAAAGCGACTTGAGCCGAGGAGATCATGTCCGGGTATTTGAGAATCAGTCTGTTATGTCCTATATACAAGAAAGGAGCACGTAGTGAGTGTATGAACTAACGTGAAATAAATCTATTACCAATTGCTTACAAGGTCCTTTCGAGCATATTGTGCCAATTGTAGAACAGCTAATTGGACTTTATCAGTGTGGCTTTAGGTTAGGCCACGTTAATTCGACGCGTTCAGCAAAGTGCGCTTGTCCTCGATCCTGGAGTCGGTTTCATTGTGATACTGTTTCAAAATTTTCGCACCAATTGTTACTACTCTGTGCGGTCAATGTCGCTCTCAAGCCTTTTCGTTGTCGTGATGAAGGCATGGATGTCCGGCAGAATGCCTACTGATAGTAAGGTAATGTCCACAATTATTCGGTTAAAAATGTTCAAAATGTTCATAGGTCACCAAAATTAGGGCAGTGATATAGAAGATGCTCCGAGTGCTCCACTTCTATGTCGCTTTGTGCTTTCCACTCAGTAAACCAAAAGTTTCGACATTAGCTAATATCCGACACGTCTGCACATTGTCTGAACTCTTCTTAACGATATCTTAAAGAATTCTGTAGGACTCGTTGAAGCGAAAATTTATTTAGTGTGCGCTGACATATCTGATCAAATTCGAAGCGATTTCGGAACTCTGTATCGGAAGAAACAGCAAAAAACTATTGAAGAAATATCAAATTTCCCTTCAGATTTTTCGACAATTTACATTCAGAAATCTTTCAAAAATGATGCGACATGTCGTACACCACCTAAGCTGTGTCGGTCAGACTTCATGTCAACCACTGCATACGCTTTTAGCAACGACTTCAACCGGATTTCGTATCCTATATCGGAAGATATTTTTCTAAGGACTTCGGACAGAAATCGGTACGACTCGTCGTCAAGAAAATCCGATATAGGTAATTCGAAACGACGCGTCAAGTTTCCCTTCAGAATATCCCTCGATTTACATTTAGAAATCGTTCAGACATCGGTACGACATGTCGTACATACACCAGATTTTCCTCAGCTGCATTGGTCAGACTTCGTGTCAACCACTTCATAAGATTTTAGTAATGTCTTCGGCCCGATTTCTGACCCGATATCGGAAAATTTTGCCGATTTTTGAGCATTTTGTTAGGCAATGACCCGTTATTACAGTTACGATGTCCCTCAGATGAACTCTAGATAGGTTCAGCACAAATCGTGTCCTCTGTAGATCCATTGTAGGCCAAATATGTTACGTCCTAATGGCCGCTATCTTAGTCTGAACTATGCAACAAAAATCCGGTAGCCTGATCAAAGTTGCAAATTTAACTCTTTCGAAAAGATCACACAGCCTGCTCTATCCTTTAATTTCGAGTCGTCCGTAAAAAGTAGGATGACATCCTCCCCAAAGTGCACGGAGTTATCATTTTCTTCAAAGAAGGACCTATCTTTCTCATAAAACCGGATCAAAAACAGGTTCTAGTATAGTGAAATCCGTGTGACACCTCACCTTAATTAAGTTTAGAGGTTTGACATGGCCGTAGTTCCTGTGCGTCCATGGTCTCATGGCTTCCAAACGCATTGTTATAAGTGCCCCTGTTATCATGATTGCCACCAGTGTCATAATGCGTTCGTATGTCCATCACGGACCAAATATTAATTTTACGACACATTTTGGAGGAAACTTATGAAAAGCAGATGTTATTATTCGATTTCTAAAGAGGTTGGAATGGTACATTTGTATGGGAGGTACTAGAAGAGGCGTGGCTAGACTTCCAATTTTTTTTTTCAAAACTTTATCCTGTTATAGCTTTACTAAATATGTAAAGAATTTGGCCACGATCGATATATTGATATATAGATATATTGATATTATCACTCTTTATCTAAAGTGGGCTGAATGGTACATTTGTATGAGAGTTACCAGAGTGGCTAAACTTTAAGTTTGTTTTCTCCAAAACTTTACTTAATACAAAATTTTGGCAAGATCTTGTTGTGTGTATTGATATTATTACGTGATTTCTAAACTGGGTGGAGTGGTACATTTGTATGGGAGGCACCGGAAGGGGCTTGGCTATGCTGCCAGTTTTTTCACCAAACTTTATCCTGATATAGCTTTGCAGAATTTGGTCACGATCGCGTTGGGTGTATTGATATTATTACTTGATTTCTAAAGTGGGCGGAATGATATATTTGTATGGAAAATACCAAAAGGGGCGTGGCTTTGTAGCCCATTTCCAATACCGTAATAGTTTTCGGGAAATATTAACCCGTGCAAAGTTTCTAAACAATTGGTTGAGTCTTTCAAAGTTATCGTGCATACCAGCCGGACAGGCAGACGGATAGACAGACGGACATGGCTCAAACGACTTAAAAAGTCAGTATCGAAATTGGTTCAAAGAAACCTAGGATCTAAAGTGACTTTTCTATGTGTGACACTTTTGGGTCGTATCAAATGATATATACCCTTCCACCCATAGGTTAAGGGTAGAAAAAAAACACTATCAGTCAACTATCAGTCAAGCTGAGAATAGTGCTCGCTAATAGAATTTTACAGACAGCAACCGCATTCAAGGTACACCACCTTATCTCGGGATATTAAGAAACAGCTATGCCAGGTGTTAATTTTACCATGCTGCTGAATCGTGAGTGCTTACGGCAACGGACTTACACAATCTGAGATTTGAGAGGAGCTTTACCATGACATCGACATAGCGAGTCAGAATTCAACGACTACAAAGACATGTTGCTAAGATGGACGTAAATGCTCCAGCGATAAAGGTGTTTGAAGGCGAACCTGAAGGACGGCGTAGAGCAGGGTGACCCGGACATCGTTAGAGAACACACGAAGAAGACCAAAGCTTGTGTAATTCTTTAATACTTCACGCATCTAATTGATGAGCTACTTTGGTAATTTGTAATGGGACACTTAAGGAAGTTAGTAAGTATATAAAAAATATTCATTAACGAAAAGGATATGCGAAGTTTGTGTACCGGTAAGATTTAATTGATCTCTAAGTTGGACTACTTATGCCGAATCTGGATCATGGGGATACGATGTTGTTATAACACCCATTTACATCCGCCAATCGATCTACATTCTCGGTAGATCATCCGAGAATAGTATATCTCGTGATCCTTATAACTTTTTCGGTTATCGTTAATATATTTGTCCATTAAAACATTTGCTCCGATTTTAAATGCCTTTAATCCCAACACCATCGCTGGCGAAAGTAACACAAACCCGCAGTCATTAATACAAGACGACAAAATGGTGAACAAACTTAAGCATCTCGGCACCATCGGCCACAAGTCGGCTAAATGAACAGCAACAGCACAATAATAATATTAGCTGAGCTTTCAACACGCCTAGCCATTAGACTCCGGAACCTAACAATGTAGAGCACTATAAAAACACAACCACTGTAAGTAAAAGGACTGTAAAAAAAAACTAGAAGCAGATGCAATTTGTGGGGTAGTATGAAAATGCTAGACCGACTGTGCTGTGGTGGTGGTTCTAATTAATTTTGAGATATAGAAAATTTGCCATTTGACAGGTGCGGTCACATAGCCATTCCTAAATTAAAGCAGCAACACTCGAAAGTAAACTGAGAAGAATTACTACTATCTATGAGCAGTTACGATGCCATAACTGTTCATAAGCAACCTCGTAACCTACGTTGCCATTGTTGCCATTACTCTATTGTGTTACGAGAAAAGCATGTAACGAATATAGTATCCAGTGTTTGCTTACTCACTCGTTCGTTCTTAGGGCCAGCGAAATTGAATACCGCTTAGAAGAAATTCCTAAAATTGTAACAACATAGCAAAGCAACATTACAGTATCATTGTCTTGCTTATACAATTCTACATACAATATTCTAGCATAGTTGTATGAGTAACAACTAGTATCGTTTTATTTCTTTTTTTCAATAAGAAATGTAACGTGATGTTTTATAGTTTTCTTCTTGCATTTCTTCTTTATTTCATCTATTTGCAGTGAAGCTCTATTGATGTTTGGCTTTTGCAATTTGATTAAAACCAAAGAGAAAAGAAAAAATGCACCAACAAGCATCACGAAAATGTAGTTTGCACATTTTTTATTCTTCAACTCTTTGTTTAACAAAAACTTCAACATGAAGTCTTCCAAAAACAAAAAAAAACAGTTGAACTTAAAAACTCAGACGTAGACATTCGTTTAATGTTTTTCCTCCAACGAAACAAATATAAGCCAAAATAGTTTTATTTGTTGTAATGCATTTGCTGTAGGACATGTGACGATGTTGCATGTAAGTAGGTACGATTGGTTTACTGAGTATGTATCAAACAAGGAGTGCCTAATGTTCTCTACATGTCACTGTAGCATGTTTGACAACGGGCGGTGTATGTAATTAAAAGCACACAAGAGAAGTATATTCATATATTTGGAAAAGAGTTTCTCAATGTTTTGGGTTAAGGAATTATTTTAAATTAAGAAAATATTAATCAGCAAACAATTCCTGTTTAAAAATACAGAAAGTGTTAGTCGAAAATGTTAAATTCGAGGAGCACCAAGTGGAAGACAAACAACAGAATCAGCCTTTCACCCACCGCATACAAGAACCTGTCTAGTGTATTATGTAAAAGACTAAAGCCCATGTTAGCGAACCTGGCTTGGCAATATTCACACTAAGACAAGTCCTGGAGAAGACCCAGGAAATGCACCATCGTTACACCAATCACCTTTTGGGAACCACTGCCCACGAATCCCAGGATTTTCTATTACGAATGGCAACATGCATACATCCCTAACACCCGATTTTCTTCACCGAAATCAAATCTCAAAATGCCGCTGATTTTTTTAACCATTGTTTTTCCATTTTCCACAATCAAAGTGGTGTTTAACTCATATAACGATGGTGCAAATGATGACATGGCCTAAAGAGCAAAAAAGAAAAAACAAACAAAAAGCTCACCGAACACTATTTTCTCAGCGCACCACACACTACATTGTTAGTTAGCTACTTGATCAGAAAATTCAAAAAGTTTGTAACTAATTTCTGTAAGTTTGGTTGTTTGGGTTCTGTTATTCTCTTTTTTGTTTGACTAATGAGCCAACAAACTGAATGACAAATTTTGGCCCTTAAACTCTGTTGTCAAGAGTTCTGTTGTGAATCATGTTTGCTGTTAGTTTTTGTATCGCGCTGCTGTTTACTCTGCAGCTAACAACAAATTAGACACGTTTTTAAGGTTTGCTACAAAAGCTAGCAACAACAATGTCGTGTTGTTAGTGCAGAAATAGACAAAAAATGGAAAACATTGAGAAAATCTTGGTGTTTTTCTCCGTTATTTGTTGTGATTCGTCAATTTTGTCTAATGCAAATTTATTATTTTTTTTCTTATCGATGGACAAGAGTAGTGATGATGTTTCATCTATCGAGGGAAAAAAACACAAAATGTTTTCTTTACCAAAATTTGTCAATTGTTAAACAATTTTCTTGTGTTTTTTCTCAGGTTGAAGGATTTGTTTGTGAATGTTATAGCAGTGGTTTTGTCCCGCAATTATTGAAATGAAAATTGAATTAGTATTGAATAGTCAGATATTATATTCCGATTTAAATTTGTATATTGTTCTTTGGCATGGTGGCATTGTGGTTAGAACACCCGACTACTATGCGGGAGATCCCGGGATCGATTCACGCCTCCAGTCATCAAAAATTTTCTTTCATTGCCGGCTCGATGTAGTCGACAGCAATTTTGCAATATAGGTGTCGAGTCAATCGTCTAGTAGAAGCTTCCCAAACAGTGACGTTCGCATTCGATAAACAAGTAGGTGCCGTTTGTTGTGAATCTAAAACAGAAAGCGTGTTAGTTCGCAACAACGAAGTGTGAAGGGAACTTAAGTTTTTTTAAAACTGATTGATAAAGGTTTTAGAAAACTTTCCGCTCCGATGATGCCTCCCAGAAGTAAACTGTTTGACCCACCCCACTAGATTTTCCATCATAACACTTTTGCCGAAAATTTGTATCTCCTATCTTCACCCCCTAAGGAGGCTCCAATACAATAATCAAAATGATATATAATTTTCTCCCACAGATCTAACTACCTCAAGGGTGCGCCTAGAGGAGTCTAAGGAGAATGGAAGAAACTGTAAAAACTATTTCCCGAAGTTGTGTTTTTTTTTGTCGTTTTAAGTATATTTTCTATAGAAATTCTGTTATTGGGTTAAAAATAGATATAAATTAAAGTCGATCGATTCTTCATTTCGCCCCTCTATGAGGTAACATGAGATGGCTGGAGCTGATTTCGATAAAAAAAAAATTATAAAATTACCCTTGGGGTATATATTTATTTTATATTTTGTATACTCTCATCCTACGGGTAGGAGGGTGTATATCATTTGATACGACCCAAAAGTGTAACACATAGAGGGAGTCATGACTGTTAAAGTCGTTTGAGCCATATCCGTCTGTCCGGCTGGTACGCACGATAACATTCAAAAGACGCAACTAAATGTTTTGAAACTTTACAAAAGTTAATATTTCCCGAAAACTACTTACGGTATTGAATAGAAAATCCCATAGAAATGTACCATTCCGCCCACTTTATAAATCGAGTAAAAATATATAAATTCCCAAGGCGATCGTACCCAAATTCGGTATTTAGTAAAGCTAAAGCAGGATAAAGTTTTGTATAACAAATCTGGAACCATAGCAACGCCCCTTCTGGTACCTCCCATACTAATGTACCATTGCGCCCACTTTAGAAATCAATAAATATTTTTAACACACTCAACGCGATCAAGCCCAAACTCTGTATTTAGCAAAGCTAAAGCAGGATAAAGTTTTGGAGTAAAAAATTGGAAGTCCAGCCACGCCCCTTCTCATACCTCCAATACAAATATACCATTCCGCCCACTTTACAGATGGAGTAATATCAATACAACGCGATCATGCCCCCCTTCGAGTTTATTGCCGAAGACTTTTCGAGCCGTAGCATTTTCATCCATTCGTACAACGTGTCTAAGCCAGAGTATTCGGTCTATTTGAACCCGCTTGACTACGTCGATGTCGTTGTACAGCTAAATCAGCTAATGGTTCATTCGACGACGGTAGTCGCCGTTAATGATGATGGGTCCAAATATTTTACGAAGACTCCCAGAATAGATTTATGCGCTTGTGTCATTATCCACGGTTCTACGCTGAAGAGCAATACAGGTAGGATAAGTGTCTGGAACAGTTGGATATTTGTTCTTCGAGAGAGGGCTTTGTCATTAAATAGCTTGCTTATCGCATTGTAGCAGCGGAAATCCTATCTTGATTTCCTGGCTGGCATTATTATATTTGTTTACAGCGGAGCCAATATAGACAAAGTTATAATTGTGAACGTACACGCAGCGTCCCAAACAAGTAGACTCTTTGTGAGTTGAAACAAATAACTGGATTTTGTTCTTATTTCTCACCAGACCCATTTACGCTGACTGCTTCCCAATGCTCAAAATGCATGTAACTTTTGTCAAAGATGATATCCGTCCTGTTTACTTCAACTATCCGCAGGATCATCTCCATTACGATGTTAAAGAGATCGAATCGGAAGACTATCGCCTTGTCTGAAGCCTCACTTGGTAGAAAATGGATCTATTAGATTTGTACCTATTTTCACTGAAGACTTCATGTCAGTCAGTGTCATCCCGAAAAGTCGTATCAGCCTTGCGGGAATACCAAACTCAGCCATAGCATCTTATAGTTTCTACCGTCGGACTCGGACTGTCGATTGCAGCTTTATAGTCGATAAACAGATAGTAGGTGTCGATCAACATTTCTGGAGTCTTCTCCGGGATTTGTCGTAGTGTGAATATCTGGTCTGTCGTGGATTTACCAGGTCTAAAACCACACTGATAAGGCCAATCAGGTTCACTAAAATGGGCTTTAGTCTTACACATAACACACTCGCCAGGACCTTGTATGCGATAGGTAAAAGACTGATTCCGCGTACATACCCTTGGATCGCCTTTCTTAACCGCAGGACATAGAACACTCAGATTCCAATCATCGGGTATGGATTCCTTGAACCAAATCGAGTTTATGAGCTGGTGCATGCACGTTGCCAGCTCATCGCCGCCGGCTTAAAAAGCTCTGTCGGCAGTACATCGGCTTCCGCAGCTTTGTTGTTTTTAAGCCGTGCAATTGCCGTGCTGATCTCGTTTTCGCTCGGTGGTCGATAGTCTACTCCACCGTCGAAAATTGATGTGATTTCGTCACTTTTGCTGCCTTCCGGAACAAACGCTTCGTCACTACACGCATTGCCATTGACTGCAGTTTTGCCATGTATGCAGCATCCTTTTCTTCAAATATTTCGCGACAATCCTCATCGTCAAGGGCTTGTCCGAGGGTGGTTTTTCAATACGCAAATTATGACTTATTTAAAAGCACTTACAACCAAATGTATGTAAAACTATGACGGTGAATTCGGTCATTTGTATGGGTGGTACCAGAAGGGGTGTGGCAAATTTTTCGGTTTTCTAAGTATTTGTCTACCACATATAAGAAAATAATTGAACTGACCAAATGCTCCAGTTGTCCATTTGGAAATTATGGAAGAAATAATAATTTTCCAGAAAAAAATATTTTGAGAGGGAGGTACCAGAAGGAGTCAGCCTTGTCATTCCAGAGTCAAATTTTCATAATTTTCTTACGCAAAATATGACTAATTTCAGTGTTCTAACGATAGAGATATGTATGTTAATGTATGGGATGAATTCGGTCATTTGTATGGGTGACACCAGAAGAGGTGTGGCAAAAGTTTAAGTATTTTAAGGTTTTGCCTACCATTACGAAATAATTAAACTGACCAAATTCAAATATTCATCTGAATTCAGTGTTCTTACAAAGCAAGATATGTATGGAAAACTATGAGGGTGAATTAGGACATTTGTATGAGAGCTACCAAAAGGGGTATGGCAAATTTATTGGATTTCTAAGGGTTTATCTGTTATTAGAAGGTTATTGAGCGACGAAATTTAAATCTTCTCCAGTTGTCTGTTTAGGAAAATTTTAATACCAATAAAAGTGGAGTTTTACTCGAGTTATTTCGTGTCTCGAGCCAGCCAGATAGACGGACATGGCTCAATCGTCTAAAAAAGGCATGAAACTTATTTGGTCTAAATGATATGTTTATACCATCATCATTATAAAAATTACTAAATATGAATATGACTGGTGTAATTAAGTAAGTGTGGATTCAAAAAACGTAGGTTTTATTCGCATTAATTTTCAAGTTTTATGTTGCAGATGTGTGATACAAATTTTCATTTAACTACTAAAAGTGGCAAGACTCGAACCCAGGTTATACCACGGTCGGGATTGGTTTCGAATCCTGTTACAGCCATCTACACTTTTTGCTGCCCCGATGATTTAGACAGCCACTTTATAAGACGAGTCAATTGAAATTTTCTGTTAAAAACTTCAGAAAAAAAAACAGACATTCAGATTCTCCATTTAGCTGTAGGTCCCGTTGTGAAAGTCTAAAAATATAAGTATGTAAACTTAAACAAACGCGTGAAGTTCTCCCCCAAAAGAAACAAGTGTATGTGATACCCATTATTTCAAATGATTTATATGCCTTTGGTAAAAGATACAAATATGTAAAAAGTTGGTAACAAAAATATATAAATATTGTATAGTTTTTCCCATTTTACTAAGTGCAATAAAACAAAATTTACAACGCACGCTAGCTAACATACAAAGTGCAAAACTTTCCTAGCTGCAGCTTCATCGACAAAGAAAACGCAATTTATCTACAGCCTCTCTGCATTGAGACACGAACTTTGCGTTATCTAAATATGTCGTGTAAATTAAAAATCTAGCACTCAATAACGAAAATTGACTTTACACATTCGCAAATGTGCGTTACGACGTGATATAGTCACACCAAATATATGTATCCTAAAATGTTTTAGCACGCTCATTTTGTGGTCTGTGATGTACATAGAAAATATAGCAGTATCTCAAGATATTTTAGCACGCTAATTTTAACACAAGCACACACATGCACTAAAAATAAATAAAACTAAGACATTTTCAGCAAATGCATTACGCTAGGACGAGCAAAGAGTGGACGGCAAGCTACAGCCTACTGATAAAACTGTAACACTTGTTCAAGTTACTTGAGATTTTAGTCGCGTAAACACATCACATAGTTTTGCCTTTTACAATTAGTATTTACGAGAGTTAGAAGGAGGTGAATTTTAAACAAAATTAAATTTTCCCTATACCAATAACTAGATGATTAAGATTTACTTCAGCTGCATGATGACTTTGAGTTTAAGTTGTCTTGCATTTCTTTCCGTTTAAGAGAATTGCTTGATTTCATAATGATAACCCTTAGTGTCTAACAAAAATAGAGTATTGTCATCCATATTTACTTTGAAATTTGTCAAATATTTTCATAATTTTCACAGATTTAGGTAATGTGTGTGTGTGTAGTTGACCTCTGCATACATCCCATAATGCTGCCATTCACTTGTTTCATATGCACTTCTCCCTAAAAAAAAAAAGCTGCAGTTTCTAGCATATGTCCCTCTCTCCGTTGAACTTTGCGTGTTACAAGAATTTTGTTTTCCCCCAAATCTTTGAGGAAGATGTGAGCGTAAATAGTTAACTGCAAATGACCCACATTTTATTTCGGAGTTCACACTAAACTAAAAAACACTCACGTACTGCACGCAACGTTTTGTGGTGTGCTGATGAAGTCTTAACGAATTTGCTGCATTTGGTCCAAAAACGTTTATTTAATTAATAAACAAATGTTAAACGAATCTACGTGCGTTTCTGTATGATAACCTATTTCACATGTCGGGCATGCGCATTTATAGTTTCGTACATAAAACATTAGAGTTAGATAGGATAGCAAAAGAAATAAACTTTAAGAATTGTCTCATATGTATGTATGTAGGTTACATGTAGGCAACTAATCCTACACATGTGAAGACGAAGTTGAATGAATTGAAATTCAGAAAACGCACTTGATTTAGTTTGCAGGTAAATAAGTGTATTTCATTGCAACAGAATAAAAATATGGGTAAATTTATACTCAGCCAAAGGCAAGTCAAAGACAAGTCCAAGGACAGTAGTTTAAATTTGATGGTTGAAAACTTAGAATAATGAATTAAACCGGTAAACTGAAAAAATTAAAATGTTCTCCATGTGCCCGTTTGGAAATAATTGAAAAAGAACCTTTTTTTTGGAAATAGGTAATTTTGTTTGGGAGGTACCAGAAGGGGTCAGTCGATATAGTCTATATTCATGCCTGAGAAAAATTTTCATAAGCGTACATCTTACGCACAATGTGACCGAATTCAGTGTACTTACAAACCAGTAAGAAAGTTTCAGTCAGAAAAAACCGACTTACTTATTCCCTCACCCTCAGTAAAACATAGAATTTTCTAGTATATTGATATTATTGATCGATTTCTAAAGAGGGCGGAGTGGTACATTTGTATGGGAGATACCAGAAGGGGTGTGGCAGGACTTCCAGATTTTTCTCCAAAACGTTATCCTGCTTTAGCTTTACTAAATAACGAATTTGGGCACGATCGCGTTGGGTTTATTGAAATCATCACTCGATTTCTACTGTGAGTGGAATGATATCCTTGTATGGGACGTGGCTATCTAGCCTATTTGCAATAACGTAAGTAGTTTTTGGGAAATGGTATCTCGTGTAAATTTTGAAAACTTTTGGTTAAGTCTATCGAAAATTATCGTGCGTACAGGCCAGATAGACGGACATGGCTCAAACGACTTAAAAAGTCATGAATCGAATTTGGTTCAAAGAAACCGAGGGTCTAAAGTGACTTTTTCTATATATTACACTTTTGGGTCGTATCAAATGATATGTACATTCCTACCCGTAGGTTGACAATATGAAAAGATATGTATGTTATACTATGACGGTGAATTCGGTCATTTTCATGGGAGGAAGTAGAACGGAAGTGACATACGTTTTGATTTTTTTTATATCCCCCCAGCTGTATATTTGGAAGTTATGGCAGAAATATTAATTTTCAAAATAGGTCATTTTCCATGGAAAGTACAAGAAGGGTAAGAAAGTACAAGAAGGGGGTTCCTGAGTCAAATTTTCAAAAGAGTGTATCTTACGAAAATTTTGATTGAATTCAGTTTGCCTATAAAAAAGATATGTATGTAAAACTATGAGGGTCAAATCGGTCATTTGGACGTGGCTCAATCGTCTTGAAACGCATTTGGTTGTAAGATACATGGGGTCTAGCACGTCTCCTTTAATGCGTTACACTTTTACCCATTTCAAATGATATATTCCCTCATCCCTAACGGTAAGGGTATAAAAAGTAATATTTGGTACATCAAAAGTATATTTGGGTACACTGAAAGTACTTTTTGACATAACATCCGAACTTTCGATTTAATAAAAGTACTAATTATCACAACAAAATTACTTACTTAAAACAACTTAAATTCCCTTTACACCCCATTAATGAGGTATGGGGTGCTTCCCGCCTTGTTGTGAATTAACACGCTTTCTATTTTAGATTCACAACAAACGGCACCTACTTGTTTATCGACGAATGCGAACGTCACTGTTTGAGAAGTTTTTACTTTACATGCCGATTATATCGACACTTATACTGCGAAGTTGCTGTCGACAACATCGGCAATGAAAGAAAATTTTTTTTTTTTTGAGCCGGTAGTTGAACTTGGGATCTCCCGCATGGTAGTCGGGTGTTCTAACCATCATGCCACAAAATTACTTCTTGATAACATGAAAAAGCTTTATGGCACAATATAAGTACTTTTTGTTTAAAAAAAATACTTATTTATACAATAAAAGTACTTTCAATCCAATAAAAGTACTTTTTTGTACAATACAAGTATTTTTAATGCAATAAAAGTAATTCTTGGCGCATTTAAAGTTCTATTTGGTACAATAAAAGTACTTTCTGGTACAAAATTCTTGTTGGTACAAAAATAGACCTAAAAGTAATTGTTAGTACAATAAAAGTATTTTTTGTACACGAATTGCACTTTCTAGCAGTATAAAAGAACTTTTTGTTGTAACAAAAGTACTTGTTGGTCTTGTACGCCAAAAATCGGTACAAAAAATAACTTCATTGTATAACAAAAGACATTTTTGACATAATAAAATTACTTTCTGGCATAATAAAATTACTTATTGATACAATAAAAGCATTTCTTGGTACCATAGAAGTACTTGTTGGTACAAAAAGGTACTCTTCAGAATAAAAAAAACTACAAAGTACTTGTTGGTATAGTTAAAGTATTGTTGATATAATAATATTACTTTTTGATACCATAAAAAATACTCCTTGGCTTAATAAAAGTACTTTTTGGTACAATAAAAGCGCTTTATGGTGAAAAAATAGTACTTTTAGTACGTTACAAAACTAGAACTTTTTGGGTTAAAATGTTCCAAGAAAACATTGCTCTGAAAATTTTAATATAGGTCTCCGAAGATATAAAATATCCAAAATTTATTTTTACACATGATTATTCATTAGAGTGGGTGAATTTGTATGGAGTACAAAAATGCACCAAGCATTTCATGGTGGATTTTTTCCCCAATACGAAAAGTTTCTCGTTAAAAACCAGGGGCTTGATTTTGATTTTAGACCTTTGGTTTTTAGGCAAGTTTTCTTAGAACTCATCATAAATTACGAATTTAATAACCGCCTGGTGGAGAAAAAAATTGACCCACTTTTTTATTTATATTTTTTGATTCGACTTTTGACCGAAAAAGCAATCAAACTTCAAACCACCGTAACAAAAATTGTGACGTAGTGGTGCAAATTGATAATTAAGGTTTGTTACTGAGTTCAAATACTATTGTTGAATAATGGTTCATTAACTTTTCATTTAAGTTTGTAACCTTTTACTCGTACAGGTTGTTTAAATTCGGTAACTCTTAGTGAAATTTTCCGCAGAATATTTCTGTCGAAGATTTGAACCCTTGACCTCCTTCCAATGTTGTATTTAAAGCTGTTTTTCAAAATTGGGCGTAAATTGTACCATACGGGTGTGAGCTAGAGGGTTCAAATCTTCCGAGAAAATATTCCCCGAAAATTTTTAACATATGTCTCCGAAGAAATGAATTTTCCCTTATGTATTTTTACACATGATATTTTATATTTTTTTATTCGACTTTTGACCAAAAATATCACATTTCAGACCACTGTAAAACTTGTGACGTAGTGGAGAAAAATAGTGTAAGGTTTTGTTACTGGGGTCAAATGCAATCGTTTGATCGTTCAACGCCGAAAAAGTGTGTTGCACTGTTTTATTCATCAAATGGGAAAAATACAAAATTTTACTTACACATATATATGATATTTAGAACATTTGCTTTTTTATTTTCAATTTTAAAGGAAATATTTAATTTAATAGGAAGCTAGGTATAATTTTTTTTGCAAATATCTGCCTTTTCCTTTTCCTCTTAATAACTTGTATAATCGTTCTGTTTTTGAATCTCTTATAACGCTAATTTTCTGTCACCATTTATATATTTTTTACTATGTACTTTTATTCCGTTAATAAGTATATCAAATACACAGTGCAGCAGTAAAACTTGAACCAATTGAGACCGCCAAAATCTGAAAGCTTATGATGGTAGAAGAAAACCCCTAGCTGGTTTTTGAATTATTAGCTAAGGTTTTTTTATTATTCATTTTTGAAAGTTCAAAAATCATGTACTGATTCTTAAGCCTATATCTCGTGAACTATTCAAAATTTTGATGTCTCTCTTTGATAAAATTTTAGCTCTTAATCAGATATAAAAATTTTACCTTCAGATAAAATCAAAAACACAACATAATCTCACTCAAAACAACAAAAATGTAAAAAAATCGTAAAATTTCATCATAGATTTTTATTGTTTTTTGATTTATTTCTATTTTGCACCTATTTCATTTTAAAAAGCATAGCATTTTTAATTTCGATATACGTACAATTGAAAGTGATTTCTGTACCGTTTTGCTGTTTTGAGTAAGATGTTGTTGTTTTCTTGATTTTATCTTAAGGCAAAATTTTTAGATCTGATTAAAAGCTAAAAATTTGCTGAAGAGAGAAAAGCTATATTTTGAATAGTTCACGAGATATAGACTACTAAAATCTTCCTCTCAGTCGAAAACTTCAAAAATGAATTAAAAGAAAACCTTAGCTAATAATTCAAAACCCAGTTAGGGTTTTTCTTCTACTATCATAAGCTTTCAGATTTTGTGGGTTTCAATTGGTTCAAGTGTTTGAAGTAGGAAAATGTGCTACTGTGATATTAACTTAAACTCACCTCATCAATTGAAGTTGACATTACTGCATTTCTAAACCAATTTTTATTGGAAATCCGCTTTTAAACATTAACTCACTCATTGTGCACCAAAACATCACAGAGTAATAACTTAGGAATCCTCCTTGTATTAATATTCTATCTTTATATAACTTATTCTCTCACATACTCTCCAAAACCGCGGAACACCAAGTAATATTATTATCTCACACAGTTGCTCATTCGTAGCTGTTCTTTTGTCACATTTTACCAGATACACACTTGATTTTGGTTCTTTTTCATCATTTGATAATTAGGAATATGATTTTTAAGTAAAAGCACAAACTTCATAGTATTTTTTGTTAATAATCTCCGATATATTCTATTTAAATCAATAATGAATTCGTCTTCATTAAGGATCACATGGTCACAGTAACTAAATTTGCAACCGCCCGCTTTGACACGAGAGCTTAAACTGTTTAAAGAACGAGTATTCAAAAAAAATAAACAAACTGAAATAGGGAATGAGAAAGTGAAATAGAGTATTACTACTATAGGGTTGCCATAATTTTGGTTGTTAATATACAAAATGCTAACATGTGCAATATGCTAAAAAAAGTGAAAAAAATGGCAGACATCTGTTTGTAACATAGGATATGAACGAATATGACATTATAACAGTTTTCGGTAATTTTCAAAAAGTGGTACATTTTAAGATATTACTCTTTCTTTTGTTATCATTTAAAGTAAGTTTTAAATGTATTACAAAATCATTTTATATGCATTACTAACATATTAACAAACTCGCCTTATTACCTTTATGTCTGTTTGGTTTTGCTCTCTCTCTCTTCCTCCTTGTCGAGCACATAAAGTGAATAATTGTCTTAACCGCAATTTTATAAACCATCATACACTTTATAGGCGATATAATCTCACAATGCAAATGCGGTATTGTGATACATCGCGCATGCTGCCTTTGCGCTTGCACACTTGTGTAGTTGTCTGGTGTCACTTAAGTTGTTGCACAAGGTGTTGTGGTGGTTTTTTAGTGGTGTGGCCGTCGGTTTATAAAAGTTGTCATTAGCATAGAAATATGATGCTATCGTCAGATGCTTTTACTGCGCCGAGGCAAGTTTATATGCAAAAGAAGTCTGAAATAAGATTTCTGTTGTTTTTCTATATTTATTTTTTGTTGTTTGTTTATAAAGATGTTGGGGTTTAGTAAGGTTATGATTTTTCATTGTGTTTAGTATACATTGTGAAGTGAAATGCTGATAGTATTTTTGTTTTGATTAAGATAGTTTGACATTCATTAGAAATGTACACGAAAAGTTAACTTATTATGCATTTTTATGCATTTTTAAATTGCTCTACATTTCGAACATCATTGTCGCGTTATTTTTCAAAACCACAACAAAATATTTTGTATTGCATTATTTAAAAAAAAAAACCAATAATAACTTTACCACTATCAACATTTCTTGTTCTTGCCATAAATTATTATCCCCCCAACATCTATGGCAATGCCAAGCAAATTCAATCACACCAGTCCTTATTAGCCTTAAAAGGCCATAAAATACATCGTACGTTAAACATTGTACAAAAAAAAATAAACTTTGAACAATTTTAATAACATATTAGTACTAGAGTGTAAACAATAAGTTTAGCGGTGTCACCATAAACATATTCTTATCCACGCTCAAGCAGGCAAATGCACATAAATCATTCTACTCGGTGCTATTTGTTTTTTTTTTTCAATTTCTATAGAGCCCAAAGAGTTGCAGAACGAACGACTAGTAGACAAAATAACAACAAGTCTATAGAAAAACAATATGTTATTTATTGTAAAAGCATTGTTCGACATGGAAAACTATGAAAATTATTGTCAAACAAATAGTAATACAAACAAATGAAGCTTAGCTCAATGCAGTTACAGAGGGGAAAAGGTACATTTTGCCAATGTTCTGGTATGAAAGACCATACAAGTATATGTTTAGAGTTAGCTAGCTTAACAAATCAGCCAATTATAATGACTTGCATTGAATATAAATCAAAAATGTTTGCTTGTCTAAGGAAGCACAGATAAGTATGACCAGATTTGAAAAACGTCCTACACAAGAATTGGATTTCTTTTATGCAACTGGCAATATTCTATTCTACTGGAATTTGACCTATGACAAAAGTTGAAAGAGGTAAATAGGGTGACCAAAATGGCAATGTTATTTTAAAAGCATACATTGTTTGTAGGCGCGCAGTTTTAGTCAGAAAATCGAGGTAAGCAATAGTTGGGCAACCAATAGAGTATTTTATGGATTAACATAATTAGAGTTGTAAAGGGTGTCCCAACAAGAACGCAATTTTTAAATCTGGCAACATTCGAAGTGTTATTATTTGACATTTGAACAATTGTTATTGCTTGGTAGTAGAAAGTACGAGGTTAGTAAAAATGGAGTGCTACACGAATGAACAACGCATTCTCATTGTGAAATTGTTTTACCAAAATGGTGAAAGTTTTGCGGCTACAGTTCGCTGATTTTGCCGCTAAAATCATCTTCAGTGACGAGGCCCATTTCCATCTTGATGGCTTCGTCAATAGGCAGAATTGTCGCATTTGGGGTGAGGAAAATCCTCGAGTGATTCATGAGAAGCAAATGCATCCTCAACGTGTCACTGTGTGGTGTGGTTTTTGGGCTGGAGGAATCATTGGACCTTTTTTTATGAAAATGAGGCAGGTTAAGCGCAAACAATCAATGGTGTTCGGTATCGTGAAATGATAACCAGTTTTTTCTTGCCTCGAATTGAAGAAATGAATGTGGAGGGCATGTGGTTCCAACAAGACGGTGCCACATGTCATACAGCCAGAGAAACAATTCAATTGCTGCATCAGTCATTTCCCGGTCGTGTTATTTCGCGTTTTGGAGATCAGAATTGGCCGCCTAGATCGTGCGATTTAACACCATTAGATTTTTTTCTTTGGGGTTTTTTGAAGTCGAATAAGCCGACGACGACTCAAGCCTTAAAAGAGGAAATTGGACTCTGCATTAATGAAATCCCGCAGCATTTATGCGAAACGGTCATTGAAAATTTCATTAAAAGATCGCGTGCATGCCAGCAAAGCCGCGGCGGCCATCTGCACGATATATTGTTTCATACATAGGGATTTTTTTTAAAATATCTGTGTTTTATTTAAAATTTAAAAATTGCGCTCTTGTTGGGACACCCTTTATGTATCGAGTTTAAAACTAGAAAGCGTGTTATTTCAAAATAACGCGAGAAATTATCTCATACCTCTTTCATGGGGTGGTTGCATACCATATTACAGCTCGATAGCTCTTAAATGAAGGCTGTTAACGCGGGCCAGACAGACGGACACCCCCAAAAGTTTGTATGGGAGATGGAAGTAGTTTTTGTTCGATCTTGTTCTTCTTAAAGCTTTATCTCCGCTTAGAGGATAGAAGGTTGTATACCAAATTCCAGCTCGGTAGGTCTTAAGCTACTGCCCTGGGGATGTTTGTATGGCAGTAACAGATAGCCGGACACCCCCAAAAAGGGGGAATATGTATGGCAGGTGGGAGTAGTTGTAACGGATCGTGCTTATCTTATAACTCAACCTCCAGTTAGAGGATATAAATTGCATATCAAATTTCATCTCAAAATCACTTAAATGAAGGCTGTTATCAAGGGGGCAGACAGTCGGACACTCCAAAAAAGGGGAAGTTTGTATGAGAGGTGGGAGTAGTTTTTGCCCCATCTTGCTCATCTTAGAACTCAAGCTTCTCAAAGAGGACAGAAGGTGATATAAAAAATTTCAGTTCGATAGCTCTCAAATTAAAGCTTTAATTCCGTGGACAGACAGACGGGCAGTTTGTATGGAAGGTGGGATCAGTTTTTGTCCGATCTTGACCATCTTAGAACTTAACCTCCGCATAGAGGATAGATTGTTGCATACCAAATTTTATGGACAACCCCAAAAATGGGGTATTGGTACGGGAGATGGGAATAGTTTTCATCCTATAATGCTCATCTGTGGATATAACCTACACTTAGAAGATATAAGTTTGGGTACCAAATTTCAGCTCGATATCATTTCAATGAAGACTGCAATAGTGGAGACAGACATACGGACACCCCCAAACAGGGGTAGTTTGTATGGAAGGTGGGAGTAGTTTTTGGCCGATTTTACTTACTTAATTTCCCTTTGCACCCCATGAATGAGGTATGGGATAGCTTCTCGCGTTGTTGTGAAATAACACGATTCACAACTAACGGCACCTACTTGTTTATCAACGAATGCGAACGTCACTGTTTTGAGAAGCTCTTACTAGACACGCCGATTGAGTCGACGCTTAATACTGCGAAGTTGCTGTCAACAACATTCGAGGGGAGCCGAAAATGAAAGAAAAATTTATTTATATTTTTTTCTTTTAAGATGACTGGAGCCAGGTTTGAACCTGCGATCTCCCTCATGGTAGTCGCGTGTTCTAACCACTATGCCACGGCCGGTCCTGACTGATTTTGCTCATCTTAAAACTCAACCATCCATTAGATGATATAACGTTGCATATCAAATTTCAGCTCGATATATCTTAAAATGCATCTCTAATAATGGGGACAGACAGACGGTCACCCACAAAAAGGGAGTGTTTGTATGGGAGGTGGGAGCAGTTTTATCGGATCTTAATCATCTTAAAAGTCAACCTCTGCTTTGAGGATAGAAGTTTGTGTACCAAATTTGAGATGAAAGTTTCTGTATCAAATTTCAGCTCGATGGCTCTTAAACTACGGCTGTAATCGCGGGTACAGATAGACGGACACCCCCAAATAGGGAGAGTTTGTACGACATTGGAAGAAGTTTTTAACCGATCTTGCTCATCTTAGAACTCAACCTTCCATAAGAGGATATAAGTCTGCATATTAAATTTCAACTCAATAGCTCTAAAACTACGACTGAAATAGTGGGGCCGACAGACGAACACCACCAAAAAGGGAGAACGGGAGGTGTAAGTAGTTTTTGTCCGATCTTACTCATCGATGTTACATATCCTTCGCTTAGAGAATAAAAGCTGATAAAGCAAATTTCAGTTTAATAGCTTTTAAATGAAGACTGTATTCAAGGGGACAGACGGACGGACACCCCCAAAAAAGAGAAGTTTGTATAGGTGGTGGGAGTAGGTATTATTATTTCTTATACTTCGGCTGGAATTTATATCTCAACCTTCCCTTAGAGGTTATTAGCTACCAAATCAAGTTTCCGCTTGATAGTTTATAAACTGCGGTTGTAATAGGAAGGACACACAGACAGTCACCCACAAAAAGGGGAAGTATGTATGGGTTGAAGGAATAGTGTTTTCCATCTTGATCACCTTAGAACCTAACATCCGTTTAGAAGATGTAAGCTTGCATACCAAATTTCGGCTCGGTAGCTCGCAGGGACAGACCCCCAAAAAGTGGCAATTTGCTGAGAGCACGGCGTTAGATGGAAAAAATGATATTCGGATTCAGGAGGTAATCTTAAATAAGAATCGGTTCTTTTCTTGGGATGCACTCCCTCTCCAGTTTTAATTACTATCTCCACTTTTTGAATTTAATCAAAAACTCACCGCAAAAGGGGGCTTTCCGAAAAAAACTGTACTTGATGGGGAAAAATGGGGTGATCTTTGGTTTCAGAAGGTCATTTTACATAAAAATCAACAGAAATAGTGTCAGGGCACACATGTCTGTTTTTTTTTTTTGCAGAGCTGAGTTGTGGAACAATACCAAAATTAAGTGAGAAAGTTTTAGTCGGGCAAACCGACTTACATATACCCTCACCCTTTGTAAAAACATAAAATTGTCTTAACAATATACAAAATTTGGGCAATATTGATATTATTACTTGATTTCTGAAGTGGGCAGACTGGTTATTTGAATAGGAGGTACCAGAAGGGGCCTGGCTAGACTTGCCAAGAGGCAAGAGATGCCAAAGTGGTACATTTGTATGGGATGGGCCAGAAGGAGCGTAGCTTACAGTAACTAACAATTTTTCTCCAAAGCTTTATCCTGCTACAGTTTTACTAAATACGGAAGTTGGGCCCGATCGCGTTGGGTGTATTGATATTATTACTTGAAATCTAAAGTGGGCGGAATGGTACATTTGTATGGGAGATACCAGAAGGGGCGTGGCCTTGTAGCACATTTCTAATACCGTAAGTAGTTTTGGGGAAATATTAACATATGCAAAGTTTCAAAACAATTGGTTATGTCTTTCGAAAGTTGTCATGCGTACCAGCCGACGGACAGACGGGCATGACTTAAACGACTAAAAATTCGACAGGAATCGAATTTGGTTCAAAGAAATATAGGGTCTAAAGTGACTCCTTTTATGTGTAACACTTTTGGGTCCTATCTACATATTCATATCTGTTGTGCCGAGTTCTATCTGAGTACTAAATTTCATCTCTCTGGGGCTAAGAAAACATGTTCGCCCCCATTTGGCTTTTAATTGAAAACAAAAAATTTGTGTGCAAATTTAACCTATAGTGCCGAGTCTATTTGTACACCACGTTGTATTATACTAAGGCTAAATTACTGGTTCACGCCCACACCGTCTACTGATCAAAAAAAGTGTTATCTCACTAGTGCTAACATGCAGTATTGCCACGCCCCCTCCGCCCATTGATTGAAAGTAAACATTTCGTCTGCAAATTTCAGTCAGTCTTGCCGAATACTATCCGTGTTCCAAATTGTATCTCTCTAGGGTTAAGATATAGTTTTGTTACGCCCACAACGTCCACTGGTCGACAATTAAAATTTCGTCTGCATGTTCCTAATTGTGTTGCAGAGTTTTATTAGAATGTAAAATTTTATCACTCTATGACTGTAATACGATGCCTACTCCAAACACTGATAGAATATAAAAATTTCATTTGCAAATTTGAAATTTGCTGACGTCTTACTGTGTATCAAATGTTACCTCTCTAGATTTAAGAAAAATTTTTGCCTAGCAAAATTATTTTGTTTTTGTAATATTTATTTTATAGAGTGTTTCAGTGTTCATACTCATAATAATTTTAAATATATTGGAAAAAGTGGACCCAAGTGCACGCCCATAGCTAAGCACAAACTTTTCTTCTGAAAACTTTATTTGGATTTATATGAACATTTAAGAAAATTGTCACATCGTTCCACGTCTTCTCAAGAGATGCGCTTACCAACAACATCATTTAATTTGTGTTTGTATTTATATAGAAAAAGATAAATAAATGCCTTCATACAATTTAAACATAGTACAAACAATGGAAACATTGTCCACTACCAATAGTACCAACAACAACTGCATAGCTTTGTTATATGTTTCTCTGAGCAGCTATGAAACTTCCATCCAGTCTTTTGACGTGCAACATAGTTTTGTTGAGTAAAATTTTGTGCTATTAAGTTTTCGTCCTAAAATGGTTAAATTTAATTTAATAAACGAGTGTCATTGCAATATCCGTTACTTACATATTTTCACACCTCAGTTGCAGTTACACTCAGTGGAATGGATGGCTGGACAATGAAACGATACCAATCATTGCCCCTTAGGTGGCTAATTAACTCAATATGAACATTGTAATCCAGACTTTGTGTCCAGTGTACGTGCAATATATCCTTTTGAGCTTGGGAATACTGTACGTACGTACAGTTTGCAATGTACCTCGCTGCTGGGCACATAAGATGGGTACAATGGGAACTGGCAACGTTGATGAAGATTTCATATAACTATAAAAGGTATAAATGAAAAGATCCTAAATTAACTTAACACAAGTGAGAGCGCATCTGCAGTTTAGTGGGAAGAAGGTAGATAAATGTTGGGGCTAATGAACTTGACAGCGATTGATCGGAATTGTTATTGGCTCTGTCGATTGTTTAAAATATGACTAGATTAATTTTGAAGTTTATTTGATTTGTTTCAGTTGTTTTCGTTAACAGATCATACAGTACTGACATAAAGCTGTTATCTTAATTTTGTTAAGTAATGTTTGACAATTTGTGAATGAAAGCACTCATACCTATAGACCGTATCTAAATATATAGTTTAGATGTATTAGTTGAATCAACGATCTGAAATTTTTTTAATGAACCTTGCACAACAACTTCTTCCTACTATTGGCATTTTTGTATACAAATATTTTAAACATTTGATCCTACATTTGTATTATTTTCCCAATATATCACATAACTATATAATATACAAATTCACACACATACACACTGCATACATACCCCCTTTCTTGTTGTCCCTTAATGATTTTGACTTCATTCACCCCTTGCACTTGAATGACTCTCATGTTAATTGTGCTGGGAATTGTGTTTAATATGTAGTCCACAATGTTAGTACTTATATCAAAAAATATGAAGTCGTGGGATTTTTTGAAAGCTTCACAAATATCATCTTGGAGACGTTTAATTATATGTCGAGGGTGGTGTGATGACCACCAGATTTTGTTAAAAGCTTCCAGTCTTCCATCAGCAATGTATTTTTGCATTTGGATTTTTAGCAGAGAGAATACGTATACTTCTTTGCAGGAGAATGCTGTGAAATTTTTATTTGTAGTGAAATTTGCTGTGAATTTGTATGTTATTTATCATATATAACTACTTACACCCACCACAATGCACACGAATGGAATGAAGGGTATATTAATTTTGTTCCCCCTTTGTAACGTCCATAAGGAGGCGTGGTAGAAATGAAAATAAGATGACCATGTGTCTTTTTGTCCATCCCCGCGATTACTTCCGTAGTTTAGAGATATCGAACTGGAATTTGGAATGTCAGATGATATCTTCGAAGCGGGGCTTAAGTTCTAAGATCGGTCAAAAACCATCCCACCTTGCTTACAAATTACCTCTTTGTGGGGGTCTGTTCCTGCGTTTGCTGCCGTATTTTAGAAGCTATTGATCCGGAATTTGGTATGCAAGCTTCTTATAATCTCCAAGCGGAGGTTAAGTTTTAAGATGAGTAAGATCGGTCAATGGGGAAATTTCTAATTTGAGTATTTCTGATTGTTATTCAATTGGGAATAACCAGAAGCTTTGGAGATTCCCAAGCAGCTCACAACGTCCGAGATGTTGACGACCCCCGCAAACGATATAAGGACCATGATTTAAGGATAATCACTAAGAATGTCCGAACTCTATACAGAGATGGTGCCTCTATCCAACTGGCGGATGTCCTCGACAAATACAAGGCTGACATCACCGCCATACAGTAAATGAGATGGACGAGGCAGGGATGCAGACGACGAAAGAACTTTGACATATTTTACAGCTGCCATGCAGAAAGACTCGAATTTGGATGTACTTTCAAAGTCGGAAAGAGACTTCGACACCTGGTCTCGCGGTTTAATCCTGTAAGTGATCGAATAGCCACTATTCGCATCCGGGCGAAATATTTTTCCATTACGCTGATTTGTGTACACGCCGCGACGGAATACAAAGACGATGACAGTAAAGATGCATTCAATGAGCGCCTGGAGGAGATATATGACCGATGCCCTGCACATGACATTAAAATTGTACTGGGAGATTTTAATGCTAAAAGAGGAAGAGAAGATGCTCTTGGTTCAACAGTGCGAAAAAAAACGTATAGACAGCAACACTCCCGATAACGGCTTCAGGTTGGTTAGCTTCGCGTAAGCTAGAAACATCATAGTGAGTTGAACTAGATTTTGGCGTAAAGATATCCACAAGGCAACATGGAACCAAACAAAATTGATCACGTGGTAATCGGTGGAAGGTATATTTCAAGAGTTATTGATGTGCGTGTGTGTGTGATGCGCGGTGCAATTATTGATTGGGATCACCACCTATTTGCAGCCAAGGTACGCATGCGATAAGGTAGTGCTAAAAACTCTCGTAATCAAACGAAAAGCAAGCTTGACATCACAAAGCTGCATACCACCGAGATAGCCAATACCTTCTCCAATCAACTCTCTCAATTACTTCGAACCAACCCCCCTAATTATAATGTTCCCGACACACAAAGGCGTTTGTCGCTACAACCGTACTGGGTTATAAAAGACCACGTTCAAACAAGCCCTGGTACGATGAGGAATGTCACGCAATGTCTATGGAATTGAATGCGGCATACCGGTCAGAAATGCAGCCAATGGTAACACGTCCGGTGACGGAAATGTATAATGAGAATAGGAGACATTTGGAAAGCCTCTTCATGCGGAAAAATCGTCTTTGGAAGAAAAATATATCCAGGATATCGAATACACGGAATTTGGGTACGATCGCGTTCATTGTATTGATATTATTACATGATTTCTAAAGTGCCGTAAATAGTTTTGGGGAAATATTAACCTATGCTAAGTTTCAAAACAATTGGTTACGTCTTTCGAAAGTTATCGTGCGTACCAGTCGGACAATCGGACAGACAGACTGGCGGAAATGGCTCAAACGACTTAAAAAGCCATGAATCGAATTTGGTTCAAAGAAACATAGGGACTAAAGTGTTTCCTTGTATGTGTTACACTTGTGGGTCGTATCAAATGATACATTCCCTCCTACCCGAACGGTGAATGTAAAATAATATTGCTAGCCTGGAAATCAAGAGACGAGTATTTACACAGAATCCTAACTAATGATACAAACGGATCAATCTTTTTTGGGAGTCTTCGAGAGAAAAATATTTTGCAAAATATTTGGAACCATTATCGTTAACGGCGAATACCGCCTTGGAATGAACCATGAGCTGTATAACGACATCGACGTTATTAATCGCGTTCAAGTAGACCGAAGGCGCTAGCTTAGACACATTGTACGAATGGATGAAAATGCTCCAGCTCGAAAAGTCTTCGGCAATAAAATCGATAGGCGGCGCAGGAAACTTCGTTGGGTGGACCAAGTGAAAGAGCTCAAAAAGTCTTCGGCATTTAATACGATGGGCGGCGTAGGAGGGTGACAGAAACTTCGTTGGTTGGACCAGATGAAAGGGCTGTAATCGGAACTTGGTATGTCGAACTAATTACGGAGCGCAAAAGACCAAAGCGATAGGATTTATTTTCTACATGCGGCTACGATGGATGATTTTCTGATGCTGCTACCAAATAAGAAAATTAGAAGATAACAGGTTAATTGAAAAGTTCCCGGCCTGACACATAGATGGCGAAACTAGAATTAAATCCATATGCATTATTATTAGCCCTGATACTGACTCAAGAGACTAACTACAAGAGAAGATACACTCTGGAGATGTTACACATCATGGACACGCCGGAAGAGCATAGCATAAACTACAAAAGAGACACGGAAGGATTAGCTAAAATTTATAGACACACAGTTCAAAGACACAACATGAAAAGAAAAGCTTAGTTAATAACTATTCAGGAATCGACGCAGACGTTTAACGTTTTTGTTCTTCGTTTTATTTAATGTAAATATGTTGTGATATTAATGTAAATTATTTGTCTAACAGTGTAATTGTTTTATGTATTTGTGAATTTATACAGAAAAATTTCCCTGATGATGATTGACGAAGTCAATCGAAATATCGGAATATAATAAAACAAGGAAAAATACATCAACATCAGTGTTTTTTCTCAAGCAACACAAATGACCTCAAGCCAAACTATATCAAACGAATAAAATTAGATAAAAGGTCAACTATACATAAACACAGCATTAGCCCTAACCTTCAAAAGACGCTTGTATAAATTTGACAGCTGTCGGATTATTACACAGTACAACACATGATTTTGGGACACAATTCTTAGAACTGCACGTGAAAGTAGCCATAAAAAGAAGAAGTTCTGCATCAATGTTCTTATCAAGTTACATGCCATAATAATTTAATATAGATTTGAAGTTAGTAAGTATCGTATAACGGAATTTGTCACGTTTAAGGCTCTTTTGTTTGACATAACCAGGGCCAACACAAATATGCCCGGAAAAACGAAAAATATGCGCATTGTATAAGCACGAAAAACACTAAAAAATGCCTTTAAAACTGATAAAAAATGCACAAAAGATTTTGACTCGTAGTTAATTTTGTTCACTGAATACATTTTTTTTTAATAAAAATTCATCACAAATAGTTGAAAATTAATTAATTACTAATTACTCAACTGTAAACAAAATTACTTAAAGAATTCAATGGAGTATTTAATATTTTAAGGTATAATAAATATTATGTATACGCCTTCTCCATAATTTGTCTCAAATATTCTTGATTTCCGTTATTGAAATCTTGATCAAGGATAAAACTTGCTTAATGTTTTATATGTGAAAAACGGGAATTATTTTCAAATTTATATGGCTTCTGAGGGATTTAGAAAGTCCAAGTAGTATAATGTGTGTTGACTTTGAAAGTCCCACTGCCCAGTAAAAAGTTTTTTTCGCAATGCTATCTGCTCTGTCATATTTGAAAAGTGAAATGCTAATTGGCTATTTTTCTTTTGAAGTACGCATTACTTCAGCCTCCTCACTGTTACACTATTTAACAACTTTTCTTACGTGCTTTGATAGTTCTGCCAACTTTACCAACGAGTAGTTGATGGAGCTAGTGGCAATGCAACTTTAGGTAGAACTCATTGAAATTCTTGACTACGAAATCCTTAATATACACACAAAATAATATTTAGTTTTGTTAGTACCGGAAATTCATACTTTAAAAAATACAGCCTTTAAAAACCCCAAAATATGCTTTTATATGCATGAACCCCCAAAACATGCCGGTAAGACTGTAATATGCATTTGCATATGCAAGTATGCATTGCATACTTTTGTTGGCCCTGGACATAACATATATACAATATGTTGGCGTATGTTTATCATAAGAAATATTCCACTTTAATCATACGCCACGGAGTACAATAGCTTTATTGTAACCGCTACAAATAAACCCTTTTCAAAATCACTTGATGAATGGAAAAGTGAAAACGTTGCTTATGTAGGAAAACGTTATATGAGCAGATTGAAGGAATTGCAATTCTTAATCTTTTTAAATTTGTTTCAGCTAAATCAGACTAGTGGTTTTCGAGTTATGTCAAACAAAAGAGCCTAAAACGTGACAAATTCCTCAATACGATACTTACCAACTTAAAATCGGTATTTAATTATCATGGCATGTAACTTGGCAAAACATGCACTAAACCAACCTAACTCAAGCTCGTACTGCAAACCTCTTTATTTAAGCCATAATAATACATACATACCATTATAATACATACTGTAGAAAAATAAGTGATTATCATTTGTTAATGCCGCATTTTCCCCTCCTTTTCTTTCCTTTCATTTTTGTTTTATAATAATGCAAATTAATTAATTAGTTTATAAAACGAGTAATTAACACCATATCCATATAGACAGAGACGGAGTGCAGAAAATCAGATAGCAGACTTACTACATATAACAGCAGCTGCAAGTACGAAGAGAAGTCTTAAGAAAAAAAGCAGCGATTACTTACTCCAAAACAATTAGTAAGCAAATACTCCAAGAGTATGACTTAGTAAGACTTTATGTCGTTTGCTTAGGCAGAAGGGGTGTTGTTTTACATACATATAGAAGTGGTATCTATATGAGACGACTGTAACAGACATGATTGCATCCATCTTCGGAAATTGCATATTCATTTTGATGCAGCATGATTTGGCTGTTGCATACTGCTTGTCAGCATGTGAGAGTCATTGTCATGCGTTGTCGTTGCACATTATCCGTGATGCTTTTGCGGGCATTTATGATACTTGAATTCGCTTGACAATGTTGAGCAGCATTGTAACAAATGCATGCCCATTTGCATTTACCTCTCATGGTACTCTATGTTAAGTATACGGAGGATAATAACTAATTTGAAGATATGCTAACAACTCCTAATAAAACTAAACTAAGTGAATGAAGTTTAAAAATATTTTGGTTAATTCAAAATATAAAAAATTAACGGCAAAAAAATAAAATTATTCGAAGGACCACAGTTAAGCTTATAAATTGGGGACATGCCATTTTATTTGTGTAAGTTTAGTGTGTCTATTTGTCGCCTTAACAGATAATGTATATTTGAAAGAACAAAAACAAATTGAATTTTATATTAATGTACATTGAATTGATTACATTTGCATTATGTGGAGTCATATCAGATGTTGCTAAAGATTTTCTTTGACCTCTTTGTCTCGCTTTTTTTCGGTAAAAATTATGAATGAATGTGTTTTTATGGCCAACATGTGATGCCGATAAATACAACTTAGGCTAGACAAAAACTAAATGAAATAATACCGTTAATATAAAATAGTCTATGAAAGCCAAATAACTGCACAATAGTATGACTATAGTTATACCAGGATTATCTTGAGCAGATGAAATGAATACCAAATTGAAGGAAACAAATTATTGCCTAGTTGAAATTACAAATTCAATATTGTAAACCATAGAAAAATTCTTAAAATATAAATACAAGTTAATGAATTCATTATCCATACCAACAAATACCATATCATACTGCAGCAACATCTTTAACTTATGCTGGTAAATTGTACAAAGCCTCATGTAAATCGCAGATAACTCAAAGAGATGGTAACAATTAAAATTAAACGGTAGCCTGCAGAGTGTTAATTAGAAATTCGATCAAATTTAATTATAAAAAATGATTAAAGAAAAAACTGAAAACTGAACACAGTTGAACCTCATCAAACAACAATAGAAAAATGTATTCACTCAACAAGCATCAGCACTACCATCACTCGTTTGCGTATTTTCCCCTCCCCCCAGCACCAATGTAACGATGAAAACTAAAGCATTTGGGTCAAGATTTGTTCGCCAGTGTTATGCAAAATAACAAACAGCAAGCAAAGATCTGATAATTCCCAGCAATTTTATGATTTATGATACAATCATATTTATAAGCACCACTCGATTTTGTTTGATGGAGAAAATTCCACTTTAATTAAATGAGATATCCCACCGTTACTGTGTAATTCAATTCATGATCAGTGTATAATCAATGATGATGTTTCTTATGTTGATTTGTGTTGTGTTTGCGGTATTTGATGTTAGAGAAATATAACATCATATAACACTGAATTCAACATTTCAACGCCTAATAAATTGGTTGAAATACTAAACACTTGAAGTTAAGATGCCAATAGGCAAAGTGATTACCAAACAATCGTGGTCCGTACGGAATGTATTTGTAGATGATATCTACAATACATGTTATAAAATTAGATGTAAATGTTCATGTGGAATTTCAAATGTAATATAAAGATCGTAGTACAAGGTCCTGTCTAGTGTCTGAAAGACTAAAGCCATTTCTTGCGAACCATTTCTAGTAAATCCACGACCTAACAGATATTCGCACTACGAAAAATCCTAGAGAAGACCCAAGAAATGCAGATCGACACCTTAAAAAACTTAATTTCCCATGAATGAGGCATGGGATGGTTCTCGCGTTGTTGTGAATAAACACGCTTTCTTTTTTAGATTCTCAACAAACGGCACCTACTTGTTTATCGACGAATGCGAACGTCACTGTTTGAGAAGCTTTTACTAGACATGCCGATTGACTCGACACTTATACTGCAAAGTTGCTGTGGACAACAACGAGGGGGGCCGGCAATGAAAGAAAAATTTATTTTTCTTTATTTTTTTTTTTAATGACTGGAGCCAGGAGTTGAACCTGGGATCTTCCGCATGGTAGTCGCGTGTTCAAACCATCATGCCACGGCTGGTCCCCAGATCCAGACATCATCCAGGTCGACAACTACCATATGTTTATCGATTACAAACTGCATTCGACTGTCCGATACGACAGAAATTATTAAATGCTATGGCTGAGTTTGCTGATACGACTTTGCAGCATGACACTGATTTGCATAAAGTCTTCAGTGAAAATAGGCCAAAACCTAACAGAGCCATTTTCTATCAAGCGAGGCTTTAGACAAAGCGATAGTCTATCATGCGATCTCTTTACAACATCATAAAGGAGTAAACGTAAACGTAAACGTAAACGTAAACGTAAACGTAAACGTAAACGTAAACGTAAACGTAAACGTAAACGTAAACGTAAACGTAAACGTAAACGTAAACGTAAACGTAAACGTAAACGTAAACGTAAACGTAAACGTAAACGTAAACGTAAACGTAAACGTAAACGTAAACGTAAACGTAAACGTAAACGTAAACGTAAACGTAAACGTAAACGTAAACGTAAACGTAAACGTAAACGTAAACGTAAACGTAAACGTAAACGTAAACGTAAACGTAAACGTAAACGTAAACGTAAACGTAAACGTAAACGTAAACGTAAACGTAAACGTAAACGTAAACGTAAACGTAAACGTAAACGTAAACGTAAACGTAAACGTAAACGTAAACGTAAACGTAAACGTAAACGTAAACGTAAACGTAAACGTAAACGTAAACGTAAACGTAAACGTAAACGTAAACGTAAACGTAAACGTAAACGAAAACGTAAACGTAAACGTAAACGTAAACGTAAACGTAAACGTAAACGTAAACGTAAACGTTAAAATTTTAGGTGGAATTATTCATAAAGTTTCTCATCAAACTCTACTATTAACATACATTCGTACTACCTACATGCTTCCCGGGGAATAAGGAATAGGGAAACCAGTAAGAAAGTTTCAGTCGGAAAACCCAACTTACATATTCCCCCACCCTCAGTAAAACATAAAATTTGCAAGTATATTTATATTATTACTCGATTTCCAAAGTGGGCGTGATAGTACATTTGTATGGAAGGTACCAGAAGGGACGTGGCACAGTGGCACCGCCCCATACATTTCTTGGAAAAAAATAGAAGGAGTGGTCGTATAGCAATGAAATTTTGCAGAAACACTTCTCTGGGCTTAATTTAGAAATTTTTAAAAAATCTTGGAAAACCGCCTACTGCGACACCCACCTCCCATATAACTGCACTTGCCAAAATTTTTATTTTTGGACCTAGGGACTCGAAATTCTGGACATTTCTTAATTGAGGTCTCCTTATAAAAAAAATTAAACATATTGAGGATGCCACGCCTACTTTAGATTTTACGCCCATCGAAAGTTGTAGATTTTAGGTGTTTTTCTTCCCTGTCTAGAATCTTATGAAAATTTCATATAAGTTAAAAAATTTTAATTTTTTTTCAAATTAGAGCTGTAAAAGTATCGATGTTTGAAAACATCGATACCCTCGATATCGTTACTTGAAAACATCGATATATCGCGATATATCGTACATTTTTTTATTTTTTCTTTTAAGCCCATAAAACTAAACTGAAACCCGATTTTAGACAAGGAGGCTGTAGAGTAAATTAATGCAAAAAGAAAAAAAAAATTTATTCCTATATTAAGTTTTTTATTTTGAATGTAATATTTGAGATCTGAGATCAGGATACATTTTTTTGATTTTTTTTTATCACATGTTTATGTTTTTGTTGATAAAAAGTAACTTATCAACAATATTCGGTTTTAGCGAACTCCTCCGGTCCGAAATTATTTGGCCAGCCTTACTAAAGGTTCTCTCGGACTCGCAGGATGAAGCGTGAACGCATAAATAACATTTTGCGATCTTTTTTAGGGCCATCATACTTTCATTCTCCATCTAAATAAAAATAGATATTAGTAAAAAGTCAAAACAAATTATACAAAACTCTTACTTTCCAATAATGAAGTGGGTCTTTGTCCTCTTGGATGTTAAGAGTCTCAAAATACTGTCTCATAAGTAAGATTGCGTCAGCTTTATTTGATCTGATTTTGAGTACAAATTTTTTTGCAAAAATGAATATCTCATTTTCTTTGCGTTGGGTTCTGGTGGCGTTGGGTCGGCCTTGGCAGATTTGGACACAATACCAAATACTTCACTTTCTAGTGCAATCGCAGCTTGATCTGCGTTATAAGGAAATAGAGATCCATCTTTCTTAAAGCGCGGATCAATTAAAGTCGGTAGCCTTGGCAATGTGCGCTTTTCATATTGCAAAAATCGTTCTTGAAATCGCTTGTGCATAAACTCAAAGGCCTCCTTGACTTCGGGTGTTTTTAAATTTATCTTTTTAAATTTGTTTTGCAGCTCGCAAATAGTTGGCAAAATTAGCGATACCGTTACAGATTTACTTGCAGACATCTGTAGTGTTGCTTCATGAAGAGGGGATAACATTTCGACCAAGTCCTTAAGAATCCTGACTTCATCAGCTGAGAACGTTTGCGGCGCTTTTGGTGTATTGAGAAGTACCGAGTAAACGCTTTCGTTTGTTAAAAGAATTCGGTGTGTGAAACACATGGAAGATTTTTTATTTTTAACCACTGGTGGTCGCGATACATCGATACTCAAAAAATTAAATCGATACTAATGCAAAAAACAAAAACATCGATGTATCGATATTAGTATCGATACTTTTACAGCTCTATTTCAAATGTCAACATGTGTTGTCTCCATACAAAAGAAGAGAATATCCCCAACAACCCTCCGCGAAAGGTATTAGCCTTCAAATACACCGAAAATATCGCACAAATGCATGCATTAAAATCGATGTTACTAAAAGGGACGGTATTTGGCGGTGATTTTTTCTTTCTTAATTGAAAGTACAGACTCGGACCTTTCATTTTTTTATAGTTAGAGGGCTAAGCAAGGCAAAGCACATAAAGTTTTTTTCCATCAAAAAGTGAAAAGTTGATATTTTTTAGTATAATTTTTGATAAATTATAATAATTAGTATACCTTTCCAATTTCAATAATTTTTTTTTCTTATAAAAGAGTAAGTGCTTTATTTTCACTGAAAAATAAAACAAAAGCCATAGCTATAAACGTACACACACAAAAAGTACTTTATTTGGACAATAATTTTAATCTAATTTCATTGAATAAATTTCCGGTGACTTCTGTTAGTTTTTTTAACTACAAAAGTGCAATTTTCATAAAAAACCATGTTGAATTTTTCTTATCCAAATACTTCTTTTCAAAACCCAATCATTAAAATTTTGAAATTGGAAAGTTGAAAAACGCTATTTTTTCCACCGAAATGCCACTGTGCGTGGCAAGACTTTCAATTTATTCTCCAAAACTTTATCCTGTATAAGATTAATAAAATACTGAATTTGAGCAAGATCGTCTTGAGTATATTGATATTACTACTCGCTTTTTAAAATTGGACGGAATGGTTCATTTGTTTGGGAGGTACCAGAATGGCCGTGGCTAATTTAGCTTTCCTAAGTACAGAATTTGGGCACGATCGCGTTGGATGTATTTATATTATTACTCGATTTAAAAAGTGGGCGGAATGATACATCTGTATGGTAGCCATGCAGCCCCCCGTTCAACCATTATACACGATGTAAATTGTGAGTCACACCTTAACATCAAGTTTTTTTAGCCAACTTAATTTGTGTTTGACAAATTCAACCATGGAGAGGTACACGATTGAACAGCGCGTTCGTGATTTTCCTCGTTGGATTCGTTAAGGAGCAGAAATGTCATATTTCTGCAAATGAGAAGCCACGAGTGATTGTTCAAAAGCGTTCACAAAAAGTGACTGTTTGGCGCGGTTTATTGGCTTACGGTCTCATCTGGCCGTACCTCTTCGAAAATGAGATCGGCCAAGCAGTTACCGTGAATGGTGTTCGCTATAGCGAGATGATAAATTATGGATATGGCCAGAAATTAAGGGTACGGACCTGGACCATCTGTTGTTCCTTCAGGAAGGTATCACTTGGCACACAGCCTATGATTTAAAAGAAAAAGTGTACGTCAACAAGCCAAAAACAATTCAAGAGTTAACGGATGAGATATTAAGCACGATATTAAGCCTCAATTATGTCTCAGAGTCATTGAAATTTTAACCATCGGATAGATGTGTGCCACCGAAACCGTGGCAAGAATTTGGCAGATATTTTGTTTCTCACATAATTATCATAGATCATTCTATCATAATAAATAAATGTTCTTGATTTTGTTTTTTGTTGATCTGCATTAATTTATGATATTGTCATAGTTCGGTTTAAGATCATTTCTATTGGCAATTATTTATTATTGCCAATAGGTTTTTTGTTCAAGAGTGTGAATTATTATTATTATTATGTTGGCATGTTGTGCGCTTCGAGGATGCTTTCTTCGCACCGTTGGGAAAAGTTCTCATTAACTTTGAGATGCTTTCTTCCCTTAAGGTTTATGATGATAGAGGAGAAGGCACAGCAAAGGGCGCTGACGAGACATTGTGGTTAATGTCGAAATGACGTCATACGCCTAACCTGCTGTCAACATAATACATTTCACACTCTTGAACAAAAAACCTATTGGCAATAATAAATAATTGCCAATAGAAATGATCTTAAACCGAACTATGACAATATCATAATAAATAAATACCAATATAATTATCTGAAAACTTTTTGTTTTATTAGGTTGGTTGGACCACCCTTTATATAAACATTGTAAACGAAGTACGTTTACATTTGAATTATATTATATCGGTCATAACTCACGAGCCATTAGAGGTATGAAAATGAGATTTACTACATATGTAACTGGCACAAGAAGAATTACGTCTCGGTGGGAAATGGGTGGTGCCATGCCTCTTTTGAAAAAATCATTATATCGGTCACATTAATGGACCTATTGTAATAAAATGTGCGGCACTGCTCGTAGGTCCTCTTTCATAGGCAACATGGAAACATAATTTAACAATGGGGCGCACAGTGGGATCGCTTCATAAATTTTTGTGCAAAAACTATAAGGAGGGGTCCGAGATCAGTGAAAGTTGGCACCGAGCGTTACTTTCTTCTTAAAATTTCTCAAAATAACGACTTTCACTCCTTTGCAAAATCCAAATTCCACAATGATATCGCAAAAAACCTCCTATCTTATCGTAAGAAAAAAATAATCTTATGCGAATTTCCGTCTATGGCACCCTGTGTTCTTTGAAAAGCAATCACGAATATATTCCTAACATACCACCTGTCTTTTACTAAGTCTGCAAGTCTTCTTCCATAAACCAAATTTCACTGTTCGTGTGGTGTAATGGACAGCCCATCAGTCATTGGGTTTTATATTTATAAATTAACCTGTAGCCGTGGGAACATTGCCTTGCTGGGGGGGCACCGCGGTGCAACAAACTCAATGTGTGTCCACACGTCCAGACAACCATCTCAACCATCTTGAGCTCATCACAACAGACCATAAAAGATATCCAACAAACACATACACACACACACATACTCTGACAATTTAGTAAAAGATATTTGCCGTAATGACAGACTTTAAGAAACTATTACACATGTGTCCCTCGGAATGCCCATGCGCCACACATTAAGATGGAAGTTGGTTTGGGAGCATTTTTCCTTATTGTGTTACCTTTCTTTTGCCAAGTGATAAATAAAACCAGTTATATAAATGAAATGAAATGTTATTTTAACTTTTGACTAAATACTAGTGATTATGTGCCATTGCCATGAGATATATACTTCACGACCGTGTTTCAACTAAAACAACAGTGTGTTTTGTACGCAACACACATTGGGGGACAGTGGGGGTTACATTTTAAAAATTTTTTTGTTATTACATATTATGAACAGAACCCTTGCGCGCCCTGTCAAAACTGAAAACAACGATGAAGTGGAACGAAAATTCGTCATAGATCACAAAACAGTTGGAACACATTTCCATTTAATTTCATACATGTGTATGTACGTACGTGATTCATATAGCGGCAGTGACTTGCTGTTTGGCAGTTCATGTTGCTGCTGATGTTTCGTTTGGTTTCTTTTTTTTTGGTGCTTTCTTAAGTGCGTTTATGTTATCATCATTTACTGTTTGGTTCAAGTCGTACAACGACTCCAGAAGAAGCAGCAGCAGAAGCAGCTTCCTCCTATAGTAGTCGCCTCGCCGTTAACATCGCAATGACTTTGGTTATTTTAAGCAGCTTATAAGTGTTTATTTTCTTAAACCACAAAAGACATGGATGGGATGGTACAACTTCTGCCCTGGAGTTGCCGCTCCAGGTGTATGTTGCAGGTACAATCCCCCCACCCCAGTTGAAGTTTATTCCTGTTAAATGTTCATATTACACTGTGATCATTGGACTGTTAGTTAGTTTATTGGATTGGGATATACTTGTACACGCCACGTTGGTTGGTAGCATGGTGGCATTTTAATCAAGATCTACAATAACGATAAAAATTGACTTAAATGCAATCATGATTATGTCTTTTCATTGTATATCAAACATATTCTCATTAAACAATCCAGCACAGAGGATTATGTTAAACTCTGTGCTTACATTGTGTTTGTAAGAAGGCATGTAAGAAGAGTATGTGATACCTTTTTGTCGGATCACGGCTTATCTCTGTATAATTCTGCGAAATGTAGTTGTTTTTGTGGTTTGTGTTTTGTTGGTGCTAAATAATGTAATTTGCTTCTAAATGCTGTAATTTAACAGGGGCGTGAAAATTATAACATTGAAACGTACAAAACGGATTGATTAAGAATTTAAAATGGGCTCTCGAGCTGGCTCTTTTTTGGGCTCTTGGCACCTGGCTCGCGAGCCAGCTCTTTTTGGGCTCTTGGCTCTTATCTCGCGAGCCAGCTCGTTTTGGGCTCTAGGCTCTTATCTCGCGAGGCAGCTTTATATTTGGGCGTTTGACTCGCGAGCCGAGAGCTCATTTGAAATTTTGTGGCTCCTGGCTCGCGAGCTAAGAGCCAATTTTCAGGAAAAGAGCTGCTCGCGAGCGAGCTAATACGAACCCTGCTGCATACCAAATCAGAATGATTGATTTCTCTCCGGCAAGCGATATAGTAGTTAGCAGCACTAGATTTGACCATAGAAATATTCATTAGGCAATATAAAAAAAAAAAAACTTAATTTCCCTTTGCACCCCATGAATGAGGTATAGGATAGCTTCTCGCGTTGTTGTGAATTAACACGCTTTCTATTTTTAGATTCACAACTAACGGCACCTACTTGTTTGTCGACGAATGCGAACGTCATTGTTTGAGAAGCTCTTACTAGACACGACGATTGAATCGACGCTTAATACTGCGAAGTTTCTGTCAAACAACATTCGAGGAGACAATGAAAAAAAATTTTCTTTTTTTTCTATTTTAAGATGACTGGAGCCAGGTTTGAACCTGCGATCTCCCGCATGGTAGTCGCGTGTTCTAACCACTATGCCACGGCCGGTCCCCATTAGGCAATATGGTTATATCCATATCAATTGACGAGGAATCAGATAGATCACGTGGTAGTCAAGTGTTCTGTTGATTCCGATCTCTACCTTACCGCAGTTATGATATGCACAAGGCTAACCATGGCAGAAAACGTACGTAACCAGTCACATGAAAGCTGGACATCGGTAAACTGCGGACAACAGAGGTAGCGGACGCCTTCTCCAACCACCTAACTCAACTGCTAAGGAATACAGTAGCCTAACAATACCCGATGCATGGAAAAAGAGTAGAGTCATCCCTATACTGATGCCAGGGAAGGACGCGACAGAGGGAGAATCCTACAGGCCGATTTCCTCCTGTCACCAGTCGCAAAGACTCTAGAGGCACTCCTCCTCCCCCAGCTGTCTAGCCACCTAACAGCAGCTCCCCACTAGCATGGACTCCGCAAAATATATAGCACCACCACTGCATTAACTGCCATAAACAGTAAGATCTCACAGGGCTTGAATCAGCAGAGGCCCTGTGAAAGTACACTCCTAGTGGCACTGGACCTGACTAAGGTCTTCGACACAGTCAGCCACACCACACTCTTCCATGACAATCTGCAGTCCACCATGCCCAATAGTTTGAAGATCGAGTTCGAACTATCTGAGTGGTTGTCGGTCGTTCGTGGAGGTTAGGGACAAGTGGTCAAAGCCCCGTAGAGTTAAACAAGGAATACCACAGAGCGGCGTTCTATCCCCTCTTCTGTTTAACTTCTACCTCTGTAAACTCTCCACACTTCCACAAGGTGGATATGTGATATCATACGCGGACGACTGTACTGTTATGGCGACGGGTCAAGACATTGATGAGCTTTGCGATCATGTGAACGGATATGGATATAAATGATTCAGCGAGAAAGGTGTTTGAAGACGAACCTGAAGGACTGCGCAGAGCAGGGAGACCCAAACTTCGTTGAAGGTACCAAGTGGTAGGAGACATGCCACCATCTGGTAGGACTAACTAGAGAACGCACGCAGAATACCGAAGGGGGTGGAATTCTTTCATATTTTAGGCCTTTAATTTATGAACCACGTTCGAAAACTGTAATGGGCCACTTAAGTAAAAATTACACCGGGTCGATGTTGCAATAGTATAAAAAAGCACGTGTATTTGTGTGTGATATATAAACGAGAAAATTAATCGATTTGGAATATAAAACCTAAACCGGTTACCAGTCATCGGTCCGACCGTGACATGATGGGGTTACAACACGCGACTATCATGCCGGTCACCACAGTTTGATTCCTGTCTCAGTTATCTATACTTCTCTCATTTCAAACTTTTTGTTGTTAGTTACTAGTTATAGTTTTTGTTTTCCAATCGTTTTCCTCTGTGTGTATACCAACCACTCCACCCATTTTATCGTGCTAACAAAAATATATATTTTTAGTGCTCTTTTTTTTGTAGCCAATATTTGGAAGCGATTGCAAATCTCCATGCGATGTTATCTAAACTCTGTTTGCATTCGTCAGTATGTCTGTATGGGCGTTCGTCTGTCCATCCCTCGTTTCTATGCACATTACGCAGTTTTCATCATCATAATGCAAGTCACGATTATTTTTGAAGTAAAAGAATTATAGAGTAGCAGTGCAGCGGCAACTGACTTTATCAGCTCGAGTTGTTGTTGTTGTTGTTATTGTTCCATTGTAATCTTTTGACAGGAGTGGACGTGTGTATGTGTATGCGCCTTTTCAATGAACTATTAAATATAAGTTTGGCATTAAATAATAATGATTTAATTTCGAAGTCTCATCCGAAGCCCTGCAAAAAAAATATATATACAACGAAAGGGGGAGAGTCATATATTTAGAGAAGGTTATAGTTTGCTAACATCAAACTAAAAAGCTAGAATTGCATGATGAAAAGTTTGAATTTAGTTTGAATTATATAATGGTGTATTGAACTTAATATTGTATGCCATATTCAGAATTATAGGTAATGTTGATGAAATAACTTCAGGTATAAAATCTCATCATCATATAGAGTTCCAATATTAATTAACAATTAATCAATTGACCAAAATCAAAATTTATTTATTTTTATTTTTTTCTTAGGAAATTGCCGAGACACTATCATGAAATTTACTGACTTACTCAATTGACGAGTTTTGAATTCCAAATGGAATATTTGGAAATCAAATATTTTTTTAATTTTAGTTGATTTTCTTTGAATTTCAATTGGAAATGGTAATAATCAGGGCAACCGGAAATATGCTACAGCATGTTTTGTTTACAACGAGATATTAACAAATGGGTAATGTATTTACATGTTTCATGGTGCTACAAGTGTTTTGAGACCTATTTGTTAGAGCATATTTTGGCATATTTTACCCATAAAGTCATATTTCGGCAAATTTTGGTTTTAGGAGCATAATTTTAAAAAAACCTCCTTTTTTAAAGCATAATTTATATTTTTTATGCCATATTTTTTCAAAAATATCCCTTTTTAAGCATATTTTATGTTTTTCACATTATTTTTTTGTTGGTAAAAACAAGTGTCTTTGCAATTTTGGATTTTTAAAATGTAACAGCCAAATCTACTACATGTTTTACACAACTGTAATATGTTAAACGTTTATTAATCCTGTTTTTCGCGCTTTCTTATTCAATAAGTAAACAAAACATAGAAAAGAGGTGCTTTTTCAACCACCACCGATTTCGACTCTGGACATAATGCCGAAAGCTAATCCGACAAAAGCAGCAAAACTAAAGGCGGTTGCAGAAAAGTTTCCTGACTTTCGAGCTGATGGTGGATTCCTCTATTCTAAAATCTGCAGCAAAGTTATTGAAGCAGATCGCAGATTTCAAGTGAAGCAACATGTGGAAAGCAACAAACATATGCAACTTAGTCATAGAAGTGAAAATAAGCAGTCCAAACAATTATTTTTGCCAGAATGTTCCGGTAGACTCTCAAAAGAACGTGACTTTCAAGAAAAACTGTGCTGAGCTTTTGTGTCTGCTGACATTCCACTTTACAAAATGATAAATCAAATTATAAGAACAATATTTGAGGAATACTATCAAGTGCCATCTGAAACAGTTTTTCGAACTAAACATTTCAAAAAATGTATACAACGACTGCATGGACAATATACGAGCAAAACTATAAAATCAATTTATATGGATCTCAATCGATGAAACTATAAATGCAACAGGCAGAAATGTGGCAAACATTTTAAAAGGTGTATTAAGGAAATTGCATGTGAGAAATTTTTACCATATACAGCAGCCTTGCAAAGGGCTAATTACTCAACAATTGCTCGACTGTAGGACAAAAAGCTATAGTGGCATTTTATCCGAAAGTGACGCATGTGACATGTACTGCTCATGGTGTCCCTGTGTGAATGTATTAGGAATTTATATGAAAACGTAAATAAAACTATTGCTAATGTGAAGAAGGTATTTTTAAAAACTCCATGTAGAGAGAAACTTTTTAAACGAATGTTTCCAGACCTTCCATTATCTCCAGAAGCTTTAACAATACGATGTGGAACATGGCTTGAAGCAGTTAACTACTTTGCCAAAATTTATGAAGACATTTTAGAGGTCCTAAGTGCATTAAACGATGAGGATGCACAATCCATGAAATCTGCATAGGATGTCTTGACAGACCCCTAAAATAGATCTGACTTGATTTATATTGCTTCAAATTACGGTTTTAATACAAAACATTAAAAATTTGCAAACATCAGGTCTTACGCTTATTGAACAAGTTTAGGTGATTGAAGACACTTTTAAATTTATTTATAATCTACCGGATTCCGATATTAATTTAATAGTAAAAAAAATTGAATCAAATTATATCAAAAAACGTTGGCTTGGAAGAAGTGAAAAGTATTTGTAAAGAATTGTGTGGATCTGCGACAACATTAACATCAAAATACGAAGTAAAGGAAATACTGTCCCTTAAATTCGTTCCAATTACATCTGTGGATGTCGAAAGATTATTCTCAATGTACAAAAACATTTTAATTTATCTCAATATATTGTAGTTTATTGCAACAACAATCTTAAATAAGATGCTCAACATACAAAAACACGGTGGTACTTAGCAAACATGGTTTAAGATTTTTGTTACTTTAATGTTAAATAAATTCATGTTAAATTTTTTTTATTGTTCCTTAAAAAATAATACTTAAATATTTATTTCTATTCTATTTTACTTACTCAACATTTGGGTATGTAAATTTACCCAAAATACCTCCAAATAATTTCTGAATTTAAAATAATATTGTTTTTTTTTTTAAATTTTAAACTGTTTTTTTTTACTTTAAATAAAAATTTTTCTAATTCATATGAAAAAAATTGTATGACTTAAATTTTTTAGAGCATGTTTTTGTTGATTTTAAGGTCATATTTTGCCATTTTTATTTTATGCGCATAAAACACGATTTTTAGGGCATATTTCCGGTTGCCCTGGTAATAATACTTTAAAAATATTTGTATTTTCCTTGCCAAGTCAAAGAAGGAACAAGTTCTGCTCTGTTTCCGTTGCAATTATAGTTGAATGTTTCTCTTTTTTTGGCAACAAAAGTTTTTGTACAATTAACTGTTGTCGAAATGTTTTAATGAAGTCTTTCATTAACTTTTATTGTTAAGTAAAGCTAAGAAGGGTTAAACGAATGTTCACAAAATGGAATTTTAACTTAATTATACAAAATATTTTTACAATGTGAACAATGCCAATGATGGAAGGGAACTGTAGCAAAATGAATATACATTATAAATACCAAAACCTGTTACTAATTGAAAAATGGAACTGTATGTTAAACATTGTACATAATATAATTGTAATACATTGTATATAATATAACCCAGAAAATATTGATGATGTACAAACTATTGTTGCATGTAATAAAATGTCAATTAGTAAAAATAAAATTGTATTCGTTTGAAGAATTTCAGTTTTCTAATATTTGGCTTTCTTTAGCTTGCAGTTAAATAAACTTTAAACAGAAGTAGCTTAATTTTTTTTTATTTTACTTGACATCACTTAATAATCGTGTAATTAAATTACAACAATCACCGTCATATTATATATTTTCTTTACGATATTAAATTTTCTTGCACCTTATTGATTTAACCGCTGTAGCAATACCAAACATTTGGTTTTAAAAAACTTTTTGATTGAGCAATTTACATAAGTGTTTACATCTATCCATCTGTCCGTGTATCACGTCATTTATACATATTTCTACACCGCCACCATAGATTCATTCCTCCTTGAAACATAACACCCAATGTTAAACAACATCTAACCAGAGCACAATTATAGGAACCGCCATAACTTTGAACCATTTTAAAAACATGTATAACTGTCATCATAAATACAAGCGCCATCATTTTATTGAAATGTCATAAATTTCTTAGATGCCAATAGAAAACAAGCTCTCTTTAACAAGCCGAAATGTTTATGTTAATTGAAGCAGTCATTGGAACGTTGAAAACTAGATGAACCAATTATAAAGTATAAAAGTTATAACAATCTCTTAAAGAGAAATTAACATAAAACATGGTTTTTTTGAGATATTTAAAAGTCAACTGTTTCCCTTTCTTGTTTCAATGGCACAAAGCTGTTGATATTTCTAAAGTTTATATAAACGTATTGTTTTGTAATGAAAATCTCTATTTTGTCACATTTATTCCCACCAACAGAGTTATTTGTGGCCTTAAGATACAGACACACGGATATATGCATATACAATATGTGATCAAAATTAGTGAAATCTATAGAATTATAAATTTGGCAAATTGAGTGTGTTTACCCACTCTGTGACATGTGTGTCCAGGAAATAAATGAGGTAAATTTTTTTGAAAATTGTTTTGATTGTACCTTAAGCTGTTTGGTGTGAGCGGTGGTCTTTTGGTCATTCCCTTTTTATCCCTAAATATATGAATTTGGAAAAATATCTTTCTGCGGTATAACTACTAGTTAAGGGTGGTTAAATTGTAATCGCCAATATTGAATGTGAACCACACCTAAACGTCAAGTACTTTTTCTGCGTTTCATTTGATATTTTTCAATTTCAGACTAACTGAATTTGAACCATGGAAAGATACACAATCGAACAACGCGTTAAAGTTATTAAGGCTTATTATGGAAATGGACGTTCAAATCGAAATGCATATGCAAAGTGATTTTTTCGGTCAATTTATCGTCCAAATGTACGTACAATCGAAAAGATCGTGCAAATCTTTGAGCTAACCGGGTCTTTAAGAGATGAGAAAACACTGCTGCAAACAGAAATTATTGCTGCTGTTTGCGATAGTGTGGCTGAAGAGCCGTCCACCCCAACTCATCGTCGTGCCCAACAATGGCACCTCTCACGCTCGTCGTTGCTGAACATTATGCATAAAGACTTGCATCTACACGCTTACAAGAACTAAAGCCTCTTGATCATTCCAAATGTCGTCAATGGTCAGAATGGTGGCAAGAAATAGCAACAGTGGATGATCAATTTTCAAAGAAAACCTTCTTCAGTGATGAGGCTCATTTTCACCTCAGTGGACTCGTCAATAAGCAGAATTGCCGCATTTGGGCGAATGATAATTAAAGTTACTGTGAATGGTGTTCGCTATCGTGAGATGATAACGAACATTTTATGGCCCGAATTGGACGATTTGTGGTTTCAACTGAACAGTGACACTTGCCACACACCTAACGAAACAATGGCTCGTTTGCGCGACAAATTCAATGGCCGTGATATCTCACGTGGTGGCGTGGTTGGCCGCCAAGATCATGTGATTTGACACTGTTGGAAATCATCTTTCTTTGAGCTTATTTAAAAGAAAAGGTGTACGTCGATAAGTCAGTAACAAATCAAGAGCTAAAGGATGAGATAGGATGAGATAATTCGGCACATTAACGGCATAGAACCTCAATTATGACATAGCATGCAAAAATTTCTGTCGGATCGGACTGTCGAATGCAGCTTTGGAATCTAACGGATGGTAGTTGTCGATCTGCATTTCTTAGGTCTTCTCCAGGATTTATCGTAGTGTGAATATCTGATCGGTCATGGATTTACCAGGCCTCAAGTCACACTAATAAGGTCCATTCGGGTTCGCCAGAATGGACTTTAGTCTTTCACATAACACACTAGACGATGGGTAAAAGGCTAATCCCGCGATAGTTGATACACACACTTGGAACGCCTTTCTTAAGCACGGGAAATAGGACACTCAGATTCCAACCATCGGACATGCACTCCCTGAGCCAAATCGTGTTTAGAAGCTGTTGCATGCATGTTACCAGCTCACCGTCGACGGCTTTACAAGTCCTGCCGGTAGTCCATCGGCTCCCGCTGCTTTGTTATTTTGAAGCCGTGTAATTGCCGTGCTGATCTCGTTTTGGCTCGATGGTGGACAGCCTACTCCATCGTCCATCACTCCAATGAATTCGTCACTTATGCTGCCTTAGGGAACGAGCAGAGAACGAAAATGTTCCCTTCATATTTGCAGCACAATGTAAGTGACTAGATTTCCGTCTCCGTCCATACAGGTATTGATCCCTGATCCAAAAATATTTGCTTTTTACATTACCGTAAAACTTTCGGGCTTCACCTCTATCTCTGTAGTTTTCGATATCCTGGCTCTCACTTTTCTCCCATAGACGCTTTTCCTCCTGAAGAGGCGTGTCATATTACTCCTTTTTTCATGTATAGCTCCGTCACTGCACTCGTTGCCATTGGCAGCAGTTTTGCCTCTTCAGACATTTTGCGACATTCATCATCGTACGAAGGCTTTTTTGAGCATGGTTTTTTATAACCCAGTACGGTCGTTGCGGCAGTGGTCATAGAATTCGCAATATGCTGTCGTGGGGTGTCGGAAACATCAGAACTAGGCGGGTTTGTTTGGAGTAATTGAGAGAGTTGGTTGGAGTAGGCATTGACTATCTCGGTGGTATGCAGCTTAGTGATGTCTAGCTTCTTTTGCGTTTGGTTACGAACGTTTTTAGCACTACTTAATCGTGTGCGTACCTTGGCTGCAACTATGTGGTGATCCGTTTCAATATTTTGACAGCTCATCACACGCTCGTCCATAACGCTTGAGGCATGCCTTCCATCGATTACAACGTCATCAATCTGGTTTATTGTCTGTTGATCAGGGGATATCTTTATGCTGGAATCTGGTTCCACTCACAACCATGTTTCTTGCCTACGCCAAGCTAACTAGTCTGAATCCGTTATCGGAGGTATTGTTGTGCAGACTGAAATTCCCGACTGCTGACCCAAGAGCATCTTCTCTTCCTATTGTAGCATGTAAATCTCTCAGAACAATTTTAATGTAATGTGCAGGGCAGCCCTTATATATTTCCTTCAAGCGCTCATAGAATGCATCTTTAATGACTTCATGTTTGTTTTCCGTCGGGGCGTGTACACAAATCAGCGTAATGTAAAAATATTTCGCATTGATGCAAATAGTGGCAATTCGGGCACTTACAGGGTTATACCGCGTGACCAGATTTCGATGTCTCTTGTCAACTATGAATCCACATCCAATTTCGTGTCTTGCTGCATGGCAGATATCTCATTTCCTGTATGGCGGTGATGTCAATCTTATATTTGTCTAGGACATCCGCCAGTTGGATAGAGGCACCATCTCTCTCGAACATTCCAGGTACATATCGGTAAATCATGGACCTTATAACGATTGCGGGGTTCGTCAACATTTGGGAGGATTTTTGTTAATTCTTTTCTTCGTGTTTTCATAACAGTTCAAATTTAATGATAGAAGCTTATTAAAACACCGCTCTTGATCCCAGTATCTTGGGGCTACAAAAGCCACTAAGATAGCCATTGTGTTGAACTTCAGTAACTTCTGTTACCTATATTGTAACACGCATGGGTGATATTGAGCGGGAAATACGTGATCTCTCGGACGTTGTGAGCTGTTTGGGATCTCCAAAGAGAGCTTCTGGTTATTCTCAATTGAATACCGATCAAGAAACCCAAATTAGAAAATCCTCCTTTCTTATCTATTGTAGTTTAATAGCCTCTTAAAATATAAAAATGACTGCTTCTAAGACCCTCTGGGTCAGTCTTACAATATCAATTATTCGCATAATAAGTTTGGTTGTTGTTAAAAGACATAATATTCATATATACTTATCTTAAGCACTCTCTCGACAATAGTCTATGTTAAGACAATTTCCACCAATTGACCGCTATGCCAACAGTATGACATGAGGCTATAATTTAAGCTGCAATCACAGTTAGTTAGGTGTCAAATATTTTGTAAAAGCAAATTAATTATGTACAAATAACATATTATTACCCTTTTGCCATTGTCCCAAAATGTCTTGTTTGGTGTTTGTTTTTTTAAGATGCTGAATGAGGTTGGAAATTTTTATTCTTAACTTCTTAAAAGCATAATAAATCAAGCACTTGTCGTAAAGTACCTGTTCATCTTTTTTCGTTGGTCTTGGCTTACATGCTCGTTTACTAAGATACAAGTATTTTGCAGCCATCCAGTCATCTCTCTATCCGTTAGTTTTAAAAACTCACTATTCTTGTATGTGTTTATGTATCTAGAGTACAAATGCCTAACAATTTGTATTTTCCTTAGTATCTGCTGGAAATTGCCCGTACGTGTTTGTATAGCCATAAGTATTATTTGTCTTTGCAGAAAGGGGTTGAGTGTCGTGATCTGCAGCTATAGCTCACTTTGCCTATCATTGTTGTGATGGTCAGTCTGACTTAGTGTCTGTCTGTCTGTTTTGTTTATTTGGCAGACAATAAATATCGTCTTACTTAGATTCATTCAGACGACTAATTAGTCACTGCTCTGGTCTATTGTGTTTGTGTGTCAAGTGGCATAATCATTACAAAGTATTTTCCGTATTCTGATTGTTTTCAATTTAGTTATGCGCGTGTTGACACAGTTTTCACTGAGTTTTTTTTTCTTGGATTTGCAATTTCATAATGCTTGCAAATATGTCTTTTGATAGTAAATGGAAATGCGATAGGAGGGCATTTGCAATGGAATAAATAATCTAGTCTAACAAATAATTGGTTTTAGGTTTAAAAACTTGATTATATAGTTTATAGAAGAACACAAATGATGTCAATCCATTTCAAATTTGAGCTTAAATAGCACAGTACAACATTTTTCAGCCCACTGCAAAATACAATCAAAAATCAAAATACAAGAAATCAGATTGATCACGTGATAGTTGATGGAAGGCATGCCTCAAGCGTTATGGACGTGCGTAGGATGCGCGGTACAAATTTTGGCTCGGAAGGCCAACTTGTTGCAGCCAAGGTAAGCACACGATTAAGTAGTGCTAAAAACACTCGTAATTAAACGCCCAGACATCACAAAGCTGTATACCACCGAGATAGCCAATGCCTGTTCCAACCAACTCTCTCAATTACTCCAAACAAACCCCCCCTTGTTCTGATGTTCCCGACACACAGTGGCAGCATATTACGAATTCTATGACCACTATCGTAACGACCGTACTGGGTTATGAAAAACCACGCTCAGACAAGGCCTGGTACGATGATGAATATCGACAAATGTTAGAGGAAATGGATGCTGCATAGAAGGCAAAACTACAGCTAATGGCGTCGCGTGCGGTAACGGAGCGTTATAATGAGGAAAGAAGGGAGATGAAACGCCTGTTCAGGCGGAAAAATCGTCTGTGAATGCAAAGAGAGAGCCAAGATATCGAAAACTGCAGGGATAGAGGTGAGGCCCGAAAGTTCAACGAAAAGGTTAAAAGAAAAGGTTTTGGAACAGGGATCCCCACCTGTAAGGCCAGAGACGGAAATCTGGTCACGGACACTCATAGTGTGCTGCAAATATGGAGGGAACACTATTGATCTCTACACGTTCCCGAATGTAGCATAAGTGACGAAATTACACCAATCGTAGACGACGGAGTAGATTGTCCATCACCGAGCGAAAACGAGATCAGCACCGCGATCGCAAGGCTTAAAAATAGCAAAGCTGCGAGAGCCGACTGACTACCGACAGAGTTTTTAAAAGCCGCCAACGATGAGCTGGCAACATGCATGCATTCATAAGCACTCATAAGCACGATTTGACTCAAGGAATGGATGCCTGATGATTGGTACTTTAGTGTTATATGTCCTGTGCTAAAGAAAGGCGATCTAAGTGTGTGTACCAATTATCACGGGTTTGGCCTTTTACCCATCGCATACAAGGTGTGTGTTATGTAAAAGACTAAAGCCAATTCTGGCGAACTTAATTGGACCCTACCAGTGTGGCTTTAGACCTGGTAAATTCACGACCGAACAGATATTCACACTACGACAAATCCTGGAAAAGAACCAAGAGAAACAGATCGATACGTACCATAATTTCATCGACTATAATCCTGCCGTCGACAGCCCGATACGACAGAAATTACTCGAAGCCATGACAGAGTTTGGTATTTCAACGAAGCTTATAAGCCTTTGCGGAATGACGATGACTGACACGATGTCTTCAGTGAAGATTGGCAAGGTCCGTACGAAGCCATTCTATACCAGACGGGACCTAAACAAGGCGACGGCCTTTCGTGTAACTTCTTCAACATAGTGATGGAGATCATAATGAGGAAAGCTGCAATAAATACGAATGGCACGATATTCAACAAAAGCCGCATGCTACTTGAGTACGCTGATGACGTGATGGTGACTGCAGCTTTCTAAGGTATACAGAAGGAATCAGAGAAAATGGGTCTAATGATAAACGAGTACAAAACGATGTTATTAGTTTCAACGAACAAAGAATCTACTCGTTTGGGAAACTGCGTGAACGTTGACAACTATAATTTCGAGGTGGTAAATAATTGTATCTACCTAGGCTCCTCCATCAACAAAACAAATAATGTCAGCCTAGAAATCTGGAGACGAATCCTGATTGCTAACAGATACTACTACGGATTAAGCAAGCAATTTAACGACAGACCCCTCTTTCGACGAACAAAAATCCAGATATACCAGACACTGGTTCTAACTGTCTTGATGTATGGTTCAGACTCCTGGTTTATGACACAAGCGGATAAATCGGTTCTGGCAGTATTCGAAAGAAAAAAACTTTATAAAATAGATGGGGGACTGTATACCGACATTGACGAGGTCAGACGTATTACGGTATAGAGGTTCTGTTGAATAGGTCATGCTGAACACCTTGGTGATAATGATCCAACGTGAAAGTATTCGACAACGAACTCGATGGACAGCGCAGAAGAGGGTGACCAAATCTCCGATGGAAATACCAGGTTACTGAGAACGTTGCAGAGTTTGGTGTGACGATTTGGAGAAGAAGCACAGAAGATCGAAGTGTGTATAATAACACTTATAATATCAACTTATTGTTTCTTATATTGATATTTTCGTTTAGATTTTCAGCTATAACTCCAGGACTATTGATGATTTCTGATTTCATTCCTCAGTAGAATTATAGTTTAGGCTTAAATAAAAACTCAAGTTGTACATACATACAAACAAACTCGCTACACATGTACAATGCAGTTCTTTTTCAGGATCGCCATTCAATATCATCGGCAATGACCAGTTTTCAACTTATCACAGATCAGACACTCTATATATGTCCAGAAATTTAATAGAACAAGTAAGAAAGTTTCAGTCGGGAAACCCGATCCGATTTCTCTTCTGCTGTTTGAAGGATCTCTCCCCTCTTATAAAAAGTACCCGTTTATTTATAATATACTAGCCGTTTATTTATAATATACTTCTGCCATACAACTTCGGACCCGGCAAACTTCGTCTCGCTCCTAAGGTAACGAATTCATATAAGCTCCAGGGGTATAGTAAAACACAGTTAGTTCAAGTTTTAATGTGATTTATATGAATTTAATCTAAATAAGTGAAGAGCGATCTGATTAACAATGTTTTCGATTTGTTTTGGCGTAAAATGAAGGTGGTTTGCCAATACGCGAACAGACAACGTACGGCTGATCTTGTGAAAAGCAGGGAAATTCGAGATTGATCCCACAAACTTTAATTGATGGGTTTTCCGATTTATTGATTGTCATCGCAAAAGCCAATAGAATGAGAGGTTGAATTCGCTTGAATTTGGAAGGGAAGATCGGTTAGAATAATAGGAATTTGTGGGATAAGGATTTTCTCTCCTTGGAATTTACCCCTGATGAACGTCGCTTTAATCACATTGATGATCAGTTTCTTGACCGACAAACGCGTACCATGGCAACAATTAAAGATGATTCAGATTCCGCAACATGCTTATGATCGATCCCACCGTCAGCTGTAAATTATGCGGCGGAGTTCCTGACACATCTTAAAATTTCAAAAATTCTGTCGGATAGTTGGTCGCCTCATTCTCGATGGTCACACTGGCAACGGATTTGTATGAATGCAGTTCTCCATCGATTCGACTTTGAATAATAACATGTAAGCTATCGGCGACCTTATTCTTCGCTGCTAGTAAGGCCCATTCACTTATCCAATCTTTATTTTTATAATTTTTTGTAATGCCGGGGAAAAATTTGGTGATGAGTTCCTCCTTTGACGATGTAAACTCGAAAAAATTTGCCGGGAACGTCATCAATCCAGTTGAAACATCAACAGGAATTTGGCCATTACCAAGTGCCAGTAGCTGTCTTTAATATTCAGTAACACAAAGATGACGATTTCATGAATGCGTTGATTTCATAAGCAGCGGTAGATTATGGGATGACGGGAAGCTTTTGACGAAAATACCATAGCCACACCAAATCATCTCGAATCACCTCGTAAATCCTTAATCGTTCGGTCAACTGCCTCCAAAACTCGTTTATGTGCCTTCGTGCATTCATCCCAAATGATGATTTTTCATTCCCGCAACAATTTCGCTCCACGTTGGCTTGTCAATCGTGAGAAGATTCATCAGCAGTTTTAAAGCGGAAAGTACAGGTCTACCGCGTTTCTACAATGTGGCAGAAATACCAGCGGATGCAACAGCTAACGGAATTTTCGATATTGACCAAATGTTGCCAGAATCAAAGAAATGACGAATGTCTTGCCTGGGGGCATCAAGAAAGTAAATGCCTCCCGTTCCATCGTCAACAACCTCCATCAGCGAATCGTACATGTTCGTTTGCTCGGTATTCAATGGCGGCACATTTTTTGCGGACTCTTTCAGTCAGCTCATCTCGATCAATTGATCTCGTTGCAATTCGCGATTAAATGCATCGTGCACCGAACGGTTTGAGAATTTCGACAGTAGACTGCCGCACATGAGCTCGCACATGTCTTCGATCAGATTTAATTTCAAGATCGAAATTCGAACTTAAATGGAAAATGAAAAAGAAGAGAAGCCTTGTCAACAAACCTGTTGTTCTATTGACCATTTTTAAATAGAGGTGATAGCCATCTTCTCCACGACAGAACATCAACGGGTATTGAAGTGCATCCTATGACCGATGAGTCATGACTCAGTAGTCTACCATCCCGACGCTTGAGAACAATATCGCGTGATTCCACATTCTTCCCAACAATCACCACTGCGACTTTATTTATAGTGGGAATATTGAAATGTCCTGCATGGCAACCAGAGGGTCTTTTGTCTGCTCTGATAATGATTTTGTGGTCGTCGGAATGCATTGTATTCAAAAAATCATTAAATCAAGCGATAAAGTGCAAAATTTCGTCGAAAAGTCTAAATTTTTCGAGTTTTTACGGCATATTTCGAGTTTTCCACCAAGAATTTTTCTATTATACGAAATATTACAGATTAACATCGTCTAAAGTTATAAAATTCAAAATTTCGTCTAAAAAAAATTTAAATTTAACAAAAATCCATTCGTAAAGCCACTACGGAACATTTATATACAAAAATTCAATTTTAGATTTTTATCAATTCAAGCGATACAATGCAACATTTTGTAGAAAAAATCCAAGTTTTTCCGGAATTTTCCAACAAAAATTTTTCTATTTTTACATTCGAAGTCATTTTGGAATAATTATCCGAAATTTTTCACAGTTCCATCGTCCAAATTTGTTAAATCTATCTATCTATCTATATATATAAAAGAGGATGTGTGTATATATGTAACGTATGGACTCGAAAACGGCTGGACCGATTTTGATGAAATTTTCAGGGAATCTTCGGAATAACCCCGCGAGTAACATAGGCTACACATTGTTTGGATTTTTCTACATTTAGGGGGTGAAAATGGCAATATTCGATAACACAAGATATTCCGCGCTTACAAGAAGTATTTTTTTTGGTTTTTAAATGAGCACAAACCGAAAACTTCAGATATATATTTTTCGAGACCTTCTGCGTAAAACTAATTTCCCAGCAAAGTAAATGAGGTATTACAGAAGCAAATCTATGTATTGGTTAAAAAGTTATGACCTCTGAGAGTTGGCATACGGAAATTAAGTTTTTAAAAATCATTTTTACGAATATTGGGCGGGATCCAAAACAATGTCAAAAATATACTATTCTCTTCGTCTTGGTCTCCAAACATCGGGATGGTACGTCTGACGTAACTGAAAAATTGCTAAAAATATACCTAAACCTGAAATCTTCATGCTTCTCAGCGCGAACTAGTAATTGATTGTAGACATATAGTTTCTAAGCGAAATTGTCTAAGAATTCATCGTACATTGCGATACTGGTATACGATTAACACGTTTTTTTTAGACGCGAACAAATTGTTCCGCCCTAATGAACAGGCTATTTGGAACTTAATAAGTAAAAAGTGCCGAGGCGCTGCCACGCACTTCAATAGTTAAATATTTAAACTGTATCAAATAATGGTCCGTACACCAGTTACTTTTCAGAAAAAAATGCAATATTCATTGTAGTTATACTGGAAAATACCTTTTGTTTTATTGGGGCACAATTAACATTTTTAAAGTATGTCAGAGGTAACATAAGCAAATATTTGTAAATAACCTATATATGGGGTAATTATTTTTGACGTATAGAACTTCTTTTAGTATACTTTGGAAAATCACCATGTAAAAACTACACAAGAACAACGTTTGCAAATCTTGCAAATTTATTTTCAAAATGCACGTTCTGTTCGCCAAACTTATGGAGCCCTTTGTGAAGTTGAGGGTGCATATAATGATCCATCTGAGCAGCTAATAGAAGCCATCGACGTTTTAGACGTAAGTGTGACAGGGGACTCGAATTTATCAAACCGACGCCATTCTCAGCAACTCGGTCTATGCAAATGCTGACTGCCTGCATCTATATAAGATCTAACTGGTGGAAGAAGTAGAGCCAGTGGACGATCAAGTGATTTTTTTTATTTATCATGTCATTGCACATTATTTGAACGAGAAATGCTTCCAACACGACGGTGTAATATGCCATACAGCGCGTGAGACCATCACTTTGTTAAGCCAAACATTGGTGACCGAATTATCTCAAAAAAATGGTAATACGAGTTCAATACAAAAATAGTATTCCGGATTATTCTTGATCCGTGTGATAAGAATACATGACAAAAGAAGTTTTTATGGCTAAAGGCATGAAGCTTCAGACGGAATTTTCATTTGCGGTCAATAGGCGGAGAAGGCATAACAAAATGTTTTTTTATGCCCAAAAAGATAGTTAGTATCCGCTACTACAGATCAAAATAAAAATTATTAAAATTAGCGGAATGTCTGTTTCCGATTTTTGAAAGAAGTGGCTTTTCGCCCTACATACAGAAAAAACTTAATCTACATGTAAGCACTATAGATATGACTTTGCTGATGAACGTTTTCAAAGTACTTTGTAGACCTAAATGTGAAATATATTACAAGTTAATGTGCAATAGCGAAGCATTGCCGGGCCCACTAGTCTTACTATAAAATGCAGAATATCGTCGAAAAAAACAAATTCAAACTTATTGAATTTTTTCGGAATTTTCCGCATTTTTTAACAAAAATTTTCTATTCGAAAAGGCATTCTGTAACAATTGCACACGAACTTCCATAAAAAAGGTAATATTCGATTTTTCCAATTTTCCGACTTTTCCGGAAGATTTTCCCAAAATTTTCTTTCACATAAACCTTCTCCTGGCAATAACGAACAACTGAAAAAAGTTTGTGCAAAATCGGCCCAGCCGTTCTCAATTAATGAATTACTATACATATACATATATATAAATAGATGAAACTACCTATGAGTATGAAGAACAAACCTCCCTCTACTACATTGCTGCTAACGGTAACTTTGTGGGACGCCGACGTTAAATGCATTTTACAATTTACTATTCTTAGTTCTCTGTGTGGATAAAACAAATATACATTTATGTTAACCACTGCCACATTGACTATTTGTTGTTTCAACCAGTCAACGACAACATCACCTTTTTATTCTCCTGAAGTCACCAAACGCCAGTGGGCCACTACAACGGTGAACACATCAACAATGCTGCCAACTACAATACATTTGAATCTAGTATTTACTTTCCCGTTGTTTCTTCATTCAACTCTGGGAAAATAAAAGGCAATTTCCAGTTTTTGAAACAACAAAGATGACAGGGACTACACCACCCATTTAGTGTTGTTGAAAACAGATAGAAAAAAAAAAACAAAAATGGTTTTCAGTACTATTAAAATACATTTTTGTTTTACAAGTAGGAAAAAGACATTTTACATCAACTAGTACAGATTCCGTTAAGAGGTTAAATGTGAAAATATTTACAGTAAACTGATTTTTAAATTTGCTATCGAATGGATGGCACTCAAGTATACTAATTAACAAAATCGAATTTCTTCAAATATTTCAATATTATTTCAATTTGGGACAAGTTTACCGTCACATTGATGTTGTTCTTACATGGGGTAGCAGCTTATTTTGCAAATTTGGTCTTCCCTACAACACTGCAACGATGAGAAAGAATAGGAGACCACAGAGCATCTTCTATATCACTGTCCTGCCCTTTGACGACCTGAGATATGAGAAGTTTGGTCATTGGGAACAAATGGATAACAATTGTGTAACGCCTTTATCAGAGCAACGAAATGGCTTGCGAGCGACATCAACCCAATATTGTAGGAATAATTGGTGCGAAAAATTGTGTCAACCTATGTTAGAACCCAAGTCATCTATGCTGAAGGCGTCTGCCAAATTAACCTAATGCAACCAAAGTAGTAATAGATTTGTTGCACAATTTGACGCAATATACCTTCTTTCTAAGCTTTACTTTTTCTCCAGTAACTGTTTGTCCTACTCCTAGTAGTCTAAGTAAAAACATATTTTTCATACATTTACGTTTTGATTCCCCTACGTCTCTGTCATCGCAAACAGTTGTCAGTTGTCTTCTCAAAAATCTTAATGTTATATGCTGGTTGCAATTTTGTTGCAAATCTCTTGCCACATATTTCGATTGTGTTTTTTTTCTATTTCGTTCGTTACAGTGGCAGTTTTACTTTAGGTAGCCTGTAAAAGGGCATCTACATGAGCCATCAAGACATTGATGTTGGTTGGAAGTCAGGAAAACTCCCTCTTTTATGTTTTGCCACAACACAACAAAAAAAAATCGATTTAGTTCCATTAAGGTAAGTCTATGTTGTTGCGCCCCCAATTTTTGTTTTTTTTTTTGTATTTCTTTTTAGAGAAAATGAACAATACGTATTTTAGCTGTTCGGACGATTTATACATATTATTTATTGTAGTTTCTATGATTTTCCCAATAGTTGCTCGGCAGTAAGCAACTGCCGGTTTTGTGGGTGGAGCTAACCAACAACTTTTGTGCTTTGTGAAAAGAAACAAAATAACAATAAAATTATAGAAGCTGCGGAAATGTGAATTGAGACCCCTTTGAAAAAAAGTCTTTTTGACTAGCATAGTGAATTGGTTTATAGCTTTTATGAAGTTCGCTATGTACATGGTCTAACCGACGAAACTAGTAACATTAACTTAAGTTTGATTTCAATTTCTTTTGGGCATCATCGTAAAGGCTCATCTGTTACTGGCGTTTCTGGCAGCGTTTCAACCACACTAACATCATTGTATTAGAAGTGGATGCACAGTGGGAAAGAAAATATTTGATATATTAACCTATGGTAATAGGTTAAAAATAAAATAAATAACCAAAAATAATCTATACATACATATATATCGGTGGGCGTGGCACGTTCCAGACGAAATAAATATATACATTCACATATCTGGAAATTCAATAAAAAATGGGCGTCGTAAAAATAAATGCCTCGCTCTCGTATACAAGATATATATATATATTTATAATTGGAAATCTGGAGAACTGAAGCCTTTTGCTATGAATGTAGGTAGTCGGACATAAATGGGCTTCGGGGAATCAAAAGGTGTGGTACATGTCATACATAGTAATTATTGTACAACTTATATATGTAACCCTCTAAGAGAGGATGTCATAACAGATTTATAATAGAGGAATTCAGATTTCTAACTTTATTTTTTATGGGCGGCACCACCCCCACGAATTTGTTTACACTAAAACCCTGTAATAATGTGCTTGAAGCGGTTTCAAGACTATTTTAATACATTTGATTGTTTTGATTCTGCAAACAACACGTTTACACGATAAAGTAGCAAAAAAAGTACTTTTATTGTACCAAAAAAAAGCACACAAAAATACTTTTATCGTATACAATTAATTGTACAAAAAAGTAACTTCACTGTACCAATTTAGACAATATTATGACTCGAAAAGTACTTTTTTACCAACAAGTAATTTTACTTACTTAATTAGCTGGTACTTCTTCGCAATCGTATGGAAACATAGTATATGCGCTCCGATCTTCTGCGCATATTTTCCAGTTAGTCACACCAATGTTCTGCAAGGTTCTCAGTAAACTTGTCTATTCAACAGTGTTTTGGTCGCCCTCTTCTGTGTCATCCTTCGAGTTCATTGTCGAAGACTTTTCGAGCTGGAGTATTTTCGTCCATGCATATAATACAACCTAGCCAACGCACCTGCTGCACCTTAATGCGTCTGACTACCTTAATGTCAGTGTACAGCTCATGATTCATATGACGCCGATACTCCGTTAACGATAAAGGGTCCATATATTTTACGCTGTATTTTTCTATCGAATAGTGCCAGAACCGATTCATCCGATTGTGTCATAAAACAGGATTCTGAACCATCCATCAAGACAGGTATAACCAGTACCTGGTATAGCTGGATTGTTGCTCGTCGAGATAAGGCTCTGCCATTAAATCGCTTGCTTAGTCCGTAGTAAAATCTGTTTGCAAGCAGAATTCTCCGGATTTTGAGGCTAACGTTATTTTTTTTTTATTGATGGCGGAGCCTATGTAGATAAAATAATCTACCACTTCGAAATTATAGTTGTCAACGTTCAAGCTGTGTCCCAAACGATTAGATTCTTTCTTCGTTAAAACTAATAACTTTGATTTGTCCGCGTTCACCATTAGATCCAATTTCGATGATTCCTTCTGTATACCTGAGAAGACTGCAGTCACATCCCGCAGTTTTCGACCGATGATTTTTACACTATCAGAGTACGCAAGTAGCATGTGGCCTTTGTTGAATATCGTGCCACTCGCTTTTACTGGACCTTTCCTCTTTATCGTCTCCATCATTATTTTGAGGAAGTCATACGATAAGCCATCGCCTTGTTTTAGGCCTCGTCTGGTATTGAATGGCTCCGTAAGGTCAAATCGTATCAGCTTCGCTGGAATACCAAACTCAACCATGGCTTCAAGTAATTTCTACCGTATCGGGCTTTCGAAAGCAGCTTCAATCAATTTCTCTTGGATTTGCCGAAGTATGAATATCTGGTCAGTTGTTGATTTACCAGGTCTAAAGCCACTCTGATAAGGCCCGATCAGATTTGATAACACTGGTTATAGTCTTTGACATATCACACTTGAGAGTACCTAATATGCGATGGGTAAAAGGCTGAGGCTGCGATAGTTGGAGCTTAGATTCTAATACACTCGTTAGCAAAACCATGCGTAGAACCTGGTACACGCTCTTTATCAGCTCCTCGCCTTGAAGAGCTCTGCCGGAAGTCCGTCGGCACCGATGCTTTATTATTTTCAGCCGCGATATTGCTCTTCTTACCTCGGTTTAACTTGGTGGTGTTCTCTCCATATATGCAGCACACTCTGCGTATCTGTACCCAGATTTCCATCTTTGCCCTTACATTAAGAGAGCCCATTACGGTTGGCTTTTGCCTGCCTATCCCTGTATCGATCGCTCTACATCCTCATTCTCCCGGTTCCTTCATCGTTTTTAAATAGCTGTTCCGCCTGTTTTACAGTCTCCTTATGTCGTCCCATAACAACCCGGGTTACAATTGGCTGTAGCTTTGCCTTAAAACGGCATCTTGTTCCTTAGACGCTATGCGACATTCTTCATCGTACCAGGATTCGTCCAAGCGCCGTTTTTCATATCGTAGCACGGTTGTTGCGGCGGTTGCCATGGGATGCGCAATATGCTGTCACTGTGTATCGGGAACATCAGAGGTAGAGGCGCTGTGTCGTAGTAGTTGGGAGAGGTGGTTGGAATAGGCAGTAGCTATCTCTGGGTTTGCAGGTCGCGATGTGGTTGGTTATGTGCGTTTTTCGCTCTGCTCAATCTTGTGCGCACCTTGGCTGCAACCATTTAAATGTCCTACAATAATTTTAATGTTATGTTCAGGGCAGCGGTCATATTTCTCCTCCAGGCGCTCATAGAATGCATCTTTAAAGTCATCGTCTTTGTCTTCCGTCGGGGCGTGTACACAAATCAGGGTTATGTAAAAATATTTCGCCTTGATGCGAATAGTGGCTATTCGGTCACTTGCAGGGTTAAATCGCGAGACCAAATGTTGAAGTCTCTTGCCGACTATGAATCCACATCCAAATTCGTGGTTTTCTGCATGGCAGATATAAAAGATGTCACAGTTCCTTCGGTGTGTGCATCCCTGTCCCGTCCATTGCATTTCCAGTATGGCAGTGATGTCAGCCTTGTAGTTGTCGCGAACATCGGCCTGTTGGATAGACGCACCTTCTCTGTAGAGAGTTAGGACATTCCAGGTACATATCCGAAAATCATGGTCTTTATATCACGATCCGATCCTAGTTTTTTGGGCCTGCCAAAGCCACTAATTGTGTTGAGGTTCAGTAATTTCTGTTTCCTTCTTCCTAAGACGCATCGGTGGTAGCATGCCATTAGGTTACTCAATATTGCGCCTTCTCACATTTGCTACCACTGAACGGATGTTCAATGCATTGCCCGGGGAATACGTGATCACTCGGCCGTTGTGAGCTGCTTGGGGACCTCAAAAAGAGAGATTCTGGTTACTCCCAGAAGAATTACAACCAGGTGTGGCACAGCCTACTTCCACCCTGGCTGTAATTCATACTGTACCAACAACACATACCAAACATAATCTTTATACCTCTTACAGTTCATGAGATACAGGCTTCATAAGTTTCAAGTTTTAAACCACGCTCACTGATCAGATTCAGCACTTTATTTGTTGGATCACGAAACTTTCTGCCAAATGGTTTAAAATAGGGTCCAAAGGGCGGAGCCACGCCCACTAGATATATAAAAAATTAAGATTAAATATTTGTGTTATAAATAAAAGTTGTATTTTATATTTTTAATACTGAACAACAAAAATCAATACCGATTACACAGAAATGTGTTTAGGTTAAAATATTTATAACTCAAAAAAAGGGACTAAAATATAATAATACTTTTATTCTCTTTCCAAATTTTACGCTATCTTCGCCCCACTGTCAGCAACAACAACAACAACAATATCGTCATCACCGTCGAACAACATTTTCGAAATCATCGATCGTTGTTTGCAAGTAGTTTAATTTCATTTTAAATGTATTCTCCTGGGCATCGTCTGTTAAACCCCCCACTCACTACATTGTTGTTGATTTGTGGGGGAGTGCGGAGCATAAAGAAATCTCCTATTGTTTTTCTGTGTTAATATCTTATAAATTTGAGTATTGAGCCGTGGTATTGTTTTGGGACTTTCTGTTGCATGCACGATGAAACGTTTGTACTGCTTGAACATAGTACCACTCTAATGTAACACAGAATACGTGAGTCTTATTTTTGAAGTGCAAAACAAAAATTGAACGCAATAGCTGGCTGGCTATGCTGGCAGAGGAAGTAGATGGAAATTGGAAAAAGGGGCGTTATGGCCTCTCTCTCGAAAAGATCTCGTACAACAACTGCAGAGCCATAGACCATCATCCACTATGCTGTATAATTTTTAAGCGCACACAAAAGACCACAGATGCATTTATCTAGTCATGCAATTTTCGTCGTCGTCCAGTTCTTTTGTGCATTTTTACACCATATTGAACTATATTTAATGTTGTCTGGGTATATTTTTATCTTTTGTAACTGAAAATTATGATTATATCTTGTACTATAATTACTAGATGTTTTAGTTGGCCTAGAATTGCCAACAACAGCAACTAAACGAAAAAAAAGAGAAAGAACAATATAAAAGATTTGGTTAAGATTTGTTTCACTTTTTTGTTTTGGAGTAAGATACAAAAAGAACATTTGTGATGGTTAATTATTTATGGTCGTAGTTAGTTTATATTTAGGTTAACTTTAAAAGTATTTATTATTGTTTATACATTTTGACACTTTTAGTTTCGTTGCTGAGACAAAGCGTGAGAATGAACACAATAAATTTTGATAGTAAAATGTATGGGCCATTCATTCTCACTCTTGTTGGCAACAAAAAAAAACGCAAGGCTACATTATATTGGACATATTCTGTTAACAATAGATAAAATAAAATTTTAATAAAAATACTCAAAAAGAAATGCTTTCAACGCTTTTCTTACTAACATTAATGTTGGTAAATTTATATATATTTATTCCTTTGACTCCTATGAGTAGTATAGGACCACATATAGGGGAATAACTATACAAAAATTAGTTTTTTTACGTCTAACATTCAGGCAATAACCTGTCTGTTTTTTGTTATACCTACCGCAGATATTTGTTTCAAACTTAGTAACATAACAAAATCTTCTAGTTAGCACTAGCGCAGAATTTACATATTCATGACAAAGGAGTTAAATAATTCTATGTGTAATCTCCCATTAGCAAAGTGTGGTTTCACAAAATCACATGTAAGCTCTTAGTCTTGCTAAGCAATTGACTTCGACACTGCGATGCATGTGTGAAGAGACTTTGTATGTGTGTATTTATTTTGTTAAGTATTTATACCATTTAGTTAACATCTTCTTTTTCTTAAGCATCATTGTCAGAAGTTTTGTTTTGAAATTTGTATCTTTATTTGTCTATTGTTAATTAGCAGCAAAGCGTTATAAATTTGTTTGCTCATGCGTAAAAGAAAAGACTTAGAAAATCTTACTAACAGATATCGAACAAGAAACAAAAGACACGTTCCCACACTTTAGAGAAAGGAAAATAAGTTTTATCTAATAATTTCAGTAAATATTGATTGATTCGTAAGTGCAACTTTTTACGCAAATGTAGGAGTCATGGTTAACTTATAATGTTCACCATCATGCTAACAAAAGAATTTTGTATTAAAATAGAAATAAATAAATTTAGAAATATTAGTTAATCATGTCAACAGTTAAATCAAAAGACTTAAGACACAAACTTGGTATTTAGTCTAGATAAGAGATTTGTTATTAATTAGCACGTTATTCGCGTTGCGTAAGGCTACGTACGTTATTTTGTCAAACCTTTTTGGTAATTGCAAAGTACAAACTGTATCCTGAGTATAAACTGCAAAATTTTGTTTTATACATATATTTTGGTTCTCAATGGGTCTCATAATTTAGTATAGGAGAATTTCTTATTGCACTGAGCCTCTATATACGTATATCTGCCTAAAATTTCTCAAAATACAGAAATTGGGCACGATCGCGTTATGTTTATTGAATTTATTTCTCGACTTCTAAGGAGGACGGAGTGGTTCATTTTTATTGGAGGTACCAGAAGGGGCGTGGATAGATTACCAGTTTTTCTCCGAAACTTTATCCTGATTTAGCTTTACTAATTACAGAATTTGGCCACGATGGCACTGAGTGTATTGTTATTACTACTCCACCTCTAAAGTGCTGATCTAGAAAAACTGGGAGATACGTATATATTTTTTTGAGCTATATTTTCAGAATCTGGTCAGTTTGATCATGGGTGAAAAATCGTGTCGAACAGTGAAATATATCCATTTGAAAAACACTAAAAAAAATTCATCAAAATCTGTTAACAACTCGCAGAGATCTGCGAACATTAGGAATTCACTTTCGAGTACTTGTATGGGAGCTTCGCTCCAAAAACTGAATTGCTCGTAAAAAACTTAAATGAGCTGATCTATCTTAGAACTTTATCTCCGCTTCAGGGACAGAAAATTGCTTACCACAATTCAGATCGATGGCTCTTAAACTAAGGCTGTAATCGCAGCCTTTTAGCACGATAGCTCTTAAATCAAGGCTGTAATCGTGGCGATAGACAGACACATTCGACAAGCGGGAGTCGGTGCGGAAGTCGGGAAAAGTTTTTATCCACTCTTCTTCATCTAAGAACTTTATTTCCGCTTAGAGGTTGGAAAATTGTGAGGGTGGAAATTTAATATCTGTGGCTCTTAAACTGGACAGACAGAGAAAACCCCCAAAATCGAGTATTTGTATGGGAGGTGGGATTGGTTTTTGTCCACTCTTCCTATCTTAGAATTTGATTTCGGCTTGAGGGATAGAAGCTTGCATACCACATTTCAGATCGATGGCTCTTAACTAGGGCTGTATTCGCATTGACAGGCAGACACCCCCAAAAAGAGGGAGTCGGTAAGGGACGTGGCAGTGGTTTTTGTCTGATCTTGCTGAAAGATAGAATGGATAGAAGCTTGTGTAACAAATTTTAGCTTGATAGCTGTTAAATTATGGCTATAAGCGAGGGTAGCGGCAGTCGAACACCACCAAAAAGGGGGAGTTTGTATATGAAATGGAAGTAGTTTGTGTCCGATCTTGCTCATCTTAGACAGTAGCCTCCGTTTGAGGATAGAAGCTTGCATACCACATTTCAGATCGATGGATTTTAAACTACAGCTTTGATTGTGGGGACAGAATTCGACTGTAATCTTTTATATATATACTAGCTTTCCCGGTTCGCATTGCTTCACCTGTACTTACAATGAATCTTCTGAAGAATTTAAGCAATACAGGTAAAAAGCAAAAGATGTATTCGTATCGCACAACTAAAATGGACTGGTACCGCCACTAATTCTATAGGAAGCATGTCCATATAGTCCATAGTTTTATCCCTCTTCGGCCTTTTTACCCCTAAACATTTTTAAAATCCCCATCTGGCGGCAATCTAATTCAATAAAAAGCAATTCTATATACATTTTCGTAACTCTACCTTCAGGCATTTAATCTGGGCTATAGTACCAGTTTTATACCTTTTTTCTTACACCTAAAGAACGAATTTTACTTCAAACCGCACAACTAAAATATTCACTTAAATTTTTGCGACTATACCTTTAGTAAGATTTATCCCACTTCGACCACTTTTACTCCTAAGATGTACGAATTTCGAAAACCCTCCTTGCTTCATTCCAATTCTATAGAGAGCAAGGGCATATAAATTATCATGATTATATTATATGCCGTTTTTTCTGGGCGAGAGTAACATATTTATACCTTTTTCGATTGTTTTTATCCACAAAAGAAAACATTATATAGCATCAGTTGATTATAGCATCAGTCGATTGGTCTGGGTCTGGTATTACTCCTAAAGAACGAATTTCCAAAAATCCATTCTTAGCTGACGTTCTATCGATAAGGGGAACACCCACCCCTAATTTAATCATCCTCTCTACAGCAATTTCATCCAATCAGTTAGTCAAGCAATTTTAAATATATAGATTATGAAAATGTTTTAACAATCTGTCAATTAATATGATCGACATACCAATTTTTTTTAAAAAGGGCGTGGCACCCCCCTTTTCCCAGCGAGACGTAGCCCCCATGTATCATTTACATATGTAGAAAATCTCATCTTATTACCTTAAATGGCTCTTGAGGTATGACTTATTAATATTTCGGTTTGTGTGGGCGGTGCCACGCCCCTTTGTCTAATTTTGATTTCATGTAGCCTATGATATAGACCCCACGGATAGTGCTACACAGTGAAAATTTCATTGCAATCGGTCCATTTATTTCGCCCAGATAACAATTTTTCAAAAGGGGCGTGGCACCGCCCATTTTCCAGCGAGACGTAATTCCCCATGTACCATTTACATATGTAGCAAATCTCATCTGCATACCTCTAATGGCTCTTGAGATAAGACCGGTTGAAAAATCGGTTTGTGCGGGCGGTGACACGTCCCTTTGTCTAATTATGTTTCCATGTAGCCAATTATAGAGGCCCTTTTGAGTGTGGCACCGCCCACTTTTCAAAAACTTTTCGTATTTTTTCTTGTACCTAATCTTGACTTTGTACCTATAACGGTTTTAGAAGATACAACCATTTTAAAATACGAGTTATATTGAGTGGTGCCACGCCTACGTCACCCCCTTGCAGTCCAAATTTCTAAAAGTCCCGTCTTAGTGCTGCGCGCATACGTTATAAAAGGAACCTACATTCCAAATTTCACGTTTCTAGCTTTAGCCGTTTAGGCTGGGGAGTGATCAGTCAGTCACCCAAGCCTTTTATATATATAGATTAGGGCGGCAGCGAAATGTATGGACGATGTTTTTTGCGGAAATGTAAAAATGCGGTCTTGCACCAAATGAGCGACATGACGGAAATTTGAGTAAGATCGCACAACTTTATCCCGTGCCCCAAAGGGATCAAAGGTCAGGTTCTTAGTAAATCCTACTTTTTTCACTAATGTTCGGTTAAGGAATTGTAATTTTTTCCGAAAATATCTAATAGTTTTTACAAACTTTGTTCCAAATATCATGGTTATATCTCTACTATACTGTGAAATTTTTAGGACGATCAATCTATTAATATGGCTGTTATAACGGTTTCTGTTAAGTGGAGCGTAGCATATCCCACTTCCACTATGTAATTCATACTGTACCAACAACAACACATACCAAATATCATTTTATATCTCTTGAAGTTCATGAGATTTAGCCGTTTAAAGTTTTATATCACGCCCACTGATCCTATCCCGCCCATTTGCAGTCCTCCAGATAATGAACTTGATATACCAGAATTGAAAGTATCTTTTCACCACCGACCACATAGCTAAATTCTGCGAAAATTACAAAAAGATCGGTAAAGCCGTCGAGTCTATACATTTTCATATAAATAGATTTGACCTTTGATCTCTTTGGGGCACGGCGTAAAGTTGTCCGATTTTGCTCAAATTTTGGCCCTAGTCGTTTTATAACAACTGACACAATATTCCACTCGGGTATTACCGAAAACCCAAGTTGAATTTTCGCTGCCAATTAATATATACCGTATAAACTGACCAACTCCACTTTTTGAAGCATTAATAATTTAAAGTTTATGACCGATTGTGTTTTTATACAATAACTACAAATAACTATGGGGTAGGTATGTCCTGAAAATATGTTAGGATGGAAATACTTTTAGGGTCGGTCATACGTTTTACCCCTCTAGGAGATACCATGGAAGCGGCAGGAGCTGATTTCATATAAAAATAAAAAAAAAATTGTGGGTGACCTTAAGGGTTGATGATAGAGGGTAGATATGTTTTAAGAAACTGTAAGGGTTGCAAAAATATTGGGGCACTCTTTTTAGGGCAGCTAGAGCGATGGCCACAAATTTTATAAAAATTTGATTTTTGTATGTGGGGCGAAGATTGGGGATTAGGTATGTTTGGGGAAATGTTAGAAGGATAAATAACTGGGGGTCGGTCACACATTTTAACCCTCTAGGGGCGGTTCCCAGGCAGTTTCGGGGCTTGTTGTACATTTTTCCCAAAACGAATAGATTCTCGTTAAAAACCGTGGCCTCGATTTTGGTTTTAGGCCCATGGTTTCTTGGGCAAATTTTCGTAGAATTCATCGTAGATTGCGATTTTAATAACCGATTGGTCGAGAAAAAATTTTGACCCTCTCTAATGCACATATGAGTACAAAACTATATCTCACGCGACAGAATTCCTAATGATCGTTTTCTAATAGGTTACCACGTGCCAAATTTCACTAAATCCAAAATTTAGTGTAATAGCGTTCCATGCCAAACTCCGCGCAACTATGTTGCTGCAATTATAGCAAAAGTAAACATTTAACTGACCACTACACATAATCAACTACCTAAGACGTTCAACGACGTTGTACACTTAACATAACTACCAGGACATGCGCTACGTTTCTTTTAGCATAGTCTATGTTCTAGTGGAAAAACTACCCGTTTTTTCTACAAGTAAATTTAATATTCTCTCCTTAGCAGCAATTATGTTCTTTTTACCACAAATGTGTTACATGTTCAACAGATTTCAAACGTTTTTGCGCTTTACCTCAATGTTGGGTTGTCAAGTAACAACACTCGCGCAGTATTGGTATTATGTTGCATAGAGTTTTTTTTTTGTGCAGTTTGTTTCAAATTTAAATTTTCTTTTGGGTATTATCGTGGTGTTTTTATAGTGTTGTTGTTGGCGGTGGTGGTGGTGACTGTCACATTGCCATCATTAATGTCAGTTTAACAAACACGACTTATTTTCAAATGACAATTGGTAGCAAGCACAGTCGATTGTACCCGCACTTTTTTGTGCTTTTCGTTAAGCTATCGATTTCTTTTGTTGTTGTTTTTTGTTTTGGTTGTGTTGGAAAATGTTGTTTAGCCAAAGAATTTTGTTAGCTAATTAAATTAACAAACTTGAAATGGCCACTGCAATTGTACATTGTTGTTTAGAGAAACAAGAAAAGAGATGAATTGAAAAAAAGTAACAAGGAATAATGAAACGAGTAGAAAATGAAGCTTACAACTAAATATGTATGTAGGAGTATTCAAATGTCACAAAATTAAATCAAAACGTTTTCACCATGTAACGAACAGTAAAAGAAGTGAAACTTTCTACTAGTTTTTTGGTTTACCAGACGAGGGTAAATACAAAATAATTTCAAACCCCAACGGTTTTTGATGATCCAAATTTTACACTACACATACTGCTTAAATAGCATCGCTATTGTATTAAGTCTACATAATAATAACGTCGTTATATCCAATTTATTTACACTTGTAGGCAAAAAAAAAGATAATATACATAAAAGTATTTTCTTTTAGACACGTGTCTAAGTTTCATCCATTTGACTACAAAATAGATAGATTTTAAAAGACGCATAAACATTTTTCGAGTTAAGTCCAAATACTGTTACATGTCCCCCGAGAGAACTTATCCATCATTTGTTGCATTTACAGGTACTCTCCGCCCCATCATCATGCAGTTCAGTCAAACTAATTGTCACACGAATTTGACGCTTTAATACCTTTTACCACTAATCGCATTAGTGACAATCAATCGTGATGAGAATCCAAATAGAGTTTCAAGTTTAGACAAGAACATGATTTAAGATCTAAAATTTGTCGCCGAATGCATGCATTGAAAGCCATGTACTACGCATGCGTTTCTCGTTGTTTTGCCTCTACCATTGTGTGTGAGAACACCGGACAATGACATTTAAAATTTATTAGAATTGTATCTGATAAGAATATTGATTGAGTTTACTGCTGGTATTATGTGCACTTTTGTTAGATATTTTTTAACAATTTTCCCACGTCAGTGATCGATATTTTTGGGGATTAACAAAGTATTTTGACAAAGATATGAAAGTAGGGAAGCATCGTCATACAAGTGACAATGAGAAAATAAGTCATAAAAGCTGAGCTTTGGTAATGCACAAGACAGTATTTTTATTTACATGGTAAATATGAAAGATCGACTAACAAAACACAAATACACATACACTGGCACGGCACGGCCTAACAAACTATATATGCTTAGTAGTTAGTAGTGAGCAAATACTGTATATATGCTCAGTAACAATAGTAAGCTTAGTTTAACAACAAACCTTGTAAAAAAAAAAGCTTGAGTTTTGTGGTGAAAAGCCATGGTAAAGCTTGAGCTTTGTGAGGTAAAGGGAATCGTGGGGATAAAATATCCTCCATTCTCATGTTTGATTGTGAATGGTCAAATTCATAACTATGCTGGACATTTTCGGCTGATATCTACTTCACATGCATATGTTAGGCATAATTGTAGATATATATACAGCTGATGATGTACCATTGTGCATCAGTTCGTCACAAAGGGGTCTGAAGATGAACTCGTCATGGAGTTCGAAACGCGTCATCCTAGTGCGTGACACACTGAATTTGACCAAACATATCAAACAATAAATAAATAACACTTTTCTGATCTTGAGCCGAATTTGGTTGTATCATTTCGATACACTTAACGTAAATTAATATAATGTACTGAAAGATCGACTAACAAAACACAAATACACATACACTGGCACGGCACGGCCTAACAAACTATATATGCTTAGTAGTTAGTAGTGAGCAAATACTGTATATATGCTCAGTAACAATAGTAAGCTTAGTTTAACAACAAACCTTGTAAAAAAATAAAAAAAAAAAAAAGCTTGAGTTTTGTGGTGAAAAGCCATGGTAAAGCTTGAGCTTTGTGAGGTAAAGGGAATCGTGGGGATAAAATATCCTCCATTCTCATGTTTGATTGTGAATGGTCAAATTCATAACTATGCTGGACATTTTCGGCTGATATCTACTTCACATGCATATGTTAGGCATAATTGTAGATATATATACAGCTGATGATGTACCATTGTGCATCAGTTCGTCACAAAGGGGTCTGAAGATGAACTCGTCATGGAGTTCGAAACGCGTCATCCTAGTGCGTGACACACTGAATTTGACCAAACATATCAAACAATAAATAAATAACACTTTTCTGATCTTGAGCCGAATTTGGTTGTATCATTTCGATACACTTAACGTAAATTAATATAATGTACTGAAAGATCGACTAACAAAACACAAATACACATACACTGGCACGGCACGGCCTAACAAACTATATATGCTTAGTAGTTAGTAGTGAGCAAATACTGTATATATGCTCAGTAACAATAGTAAGCTTAGTTTAACAACAAACCTTGTAAAAAAAAAAAAAAAAAAGCTTGAGTTTTGTGGTGAAAAGCCATGGTAAAGCTTGAGCTTTGTGAGGTAAAGGGAATCGTGGGGATAAAATATCCTCCATTCTCATGTTTGATTGTGAATGGTCAAATTCATAACTATGCTGGACATTTTCGGCTGATATCTACTTCACATGCATATGTTAGGCATAATTGTAGATATATATACAGCTGATGATGTACCATTGTGCATCAGTTCGTCACAAAGGGGTCTGAAGATGAACTCGTCATGGAGTTCGAAACGCGTCATCCTAGTGCGTGACACACTGAATTTGACCAAACATATCAAACAATAAATAAATAACACTTTTCTGATCTTGAGCCGAATTTGGTTGTATCATTTCGATACACTTAACGTAAATTAATATAATGTACTGAAAGATCGACTAACAAAACACAAATCTTTACAAATATTAAAAATATTAAATGTAATAAAAATATTACTTACTTACTTACTTAGCTGGTACTTCTATACAATCCCAGTGGATTATATACCGCACGTAGAAAAATAGTATAAGCGCCTCGATCTTCTGCGCTTCTTCTCCAGTTAGTCACACCGAGTTCTGTAAGGTTCTCAGTAACCTGGTCTTTCCAACGGAGTTTTGGTCGCCCTCTTCTGCGCCGTCCATCGAGTTCATTGTCGAAGACTTTTCGAGCTGGAACATTTCTGTCCATTCGTACAACATGATCTAGCCAACGCAACCGTTGCACCTTAATGCGATTGACCACGTCAATGTCAGTGTACAGCTCGTACAGCTCATGATTCATACGACGCCGATACTCTCCGTTAACGATGATGGGCCCATACATTTTACGGAGTATTTTTCTCTCGAATACCGCCAGAACCGATTCATCCGCTTGTGTCATAACCCAGGATTCTGAGCCATACATTAAGACAGGTAGAACCAGTATCTGGTATAGCTGGAGTTTTGTTCGTCGAGAGTGGGCTCTGTCATTGAATCGCTTGCTTAGTCCGTAGTAGCATTTATTTGCAAGCAGGATTCTTCTCCGGATTTCTAGACTGCCATTATTTGCTTTGTTGGCGGAGCCTAGGTAGACAAAATTATCTACCACCTCGAAATTATAATTGTCAACGTTCACGCAGTTTCCCAAACGAGTAGATTCTTTGTTCGTTGAAACTAATAACTTCGTTTTGTCCTCGTTCACCGTTAGGCCCATTTTCGCTGATTTGTTTTCGACCGATGATGTCTACGTCATCAGCGTACGCGAGTAGCATGTGGCTTTTGTTAAATATAGTGCCACTCGTGTTTACTGCAGCTTTTCACATTATCATCTCCATCACAATGTTGAAGAAATCGCACCATAGGCCGTCGCCTTGTATTAGGCCTCGTCTGGTATAGAATGGCTCCGTAAGGTCCTTGCCAATCTTCACTGAAGACTTCGTGTCAGTCAGCGTCATTCCGCAAAGACGTATCAGCTTCGCTGGAATACCAAACTCAGCCATGGCTTCAAGTAATTTCTGCCGTATCGGGCTGTCGAAGGCAGCTTTATAGTCGACAAAAAGATGGTACATGTCGATCTGTTTCTCTTGGGTCTTTTCCAGGATTTGCCGAAGTGTGAAAATCTGGTCAGTTGTTGATTTTCCAGGTCTAAAGCCACACTGATAAGTCCCGATCAGGTTGGATAACACTGGCTTTAATCTTTCACATAGCACACTCGACAGGACCTTATATGCGATGGGTAAAAGGCTGATCCCGCGGTAGTTGGAGCACACACTTGGATCACCTTTTTTCAGCACAGGACATAATACGCTTACATTCCAATCGTCGGGCATGCACTCTTTAAGCCAAACCGTGCGCAGGAGCTGGTGCATGCTCGTTATCAGCTCCTCGCCACCGGACTTGAAGAGCTCTGCGGGCAGACCGTCGGCACCAGCTGCTTTGTTGTTTTTCAGCCGCTATATTGTTCTTCTTACCTCGGCTTGATTTGGTGGTGGGCAATCTAAGCCGTCGTCGACAATTGGCGTGATAACTTCACGTGCGCTGCCTTCTGGAACCAGCAGTTGCTGGAAGTGTTCTCTCCATATGTGCAGCACACTCTGCGTATCCGTGACCAGATTTCCATCCTTGTCCTTACAGGTGGGGAGGCCTTTACCGTATATACTTGCTCTTACTTTTTGTTAAAATTTTCGGGCCTCACCTCTATCCCTGTATCGCTCAATATCCTCGTTCTCCCGTTCCTTCAACGTTTTTTTTCGCCTAAATAGCTGTTTCGCCTGTTTTGCTGTCTCCTTGTGCCGTTCCCTAACAGCACGGGTTACAATTGGCTGTAGCGTTGCCCTATAAGCAGCATCCTGTTCCTCAGACGCTATGCCACCTTCTTCATCGTAGCAGGATTCCTCTGAGCGCCGCTTTTCATATCCTAGCACGGTTGTTGCGGCGGTTGTCATGGATTGCGCAATATGCTGCCACTGTGTATCGGGAACGTCAGAAGTAGAGGCGTTGTGTCGTAAAAGTTGGAAGAGCTGGTTGGAGTAGGCAGTAGCTATCTCTGGGGTTTGCAGCTTCGCGATGTCCAGCTTTCTTTGTGTTGGTTACGTGCGTTTTCGCTCTGCTCAATCTTGTGCGCACCTTGGCTGCAACCAGGTAATGATCCGAGCCAATATTAGCACCACGGATCACACGCATGTCCATGGCACTAGATACATGCCTGCCATCAATTACCACATGATCAATTTGATTTTTGGTGTTGTGATCGGGGGATAGCCAAGTTGCCTTGTGGATATCTTTGTGCTGGAATCTGGTTCCACTCACTACCATGTTCCTTCCCGCTGCGAAGCTAACCAGCCTAAACCCGTTGTCTGACGTGTCGGTATGCAGGCTGAATTTACCGATCGATGGACCAAGAACATGTCAAGCCATGTCATGAATAGGCGATGCCCGGGGAATACTTGGTCTAAGACCGGAAGTAGTTAGCTGCTTGGACAGTGCCGCAAAGGAATCGATTCTGGTCACTCTCAAGTGAGTGACAATCAGTAACATTCAGCCTCTGGGCAAACTCCCATAAAAATATTACAAATATTACAAATATTACAAATATTAAAAATATTAAAAATATTAAAAATATTAAAAATATTAAAAATATTAAAAATATTAAAAATATTAAAAATATTAAAAATATTAAAAATATTAAAAATATTAAAAATATTAAAAATATTAAAAATATTAAAAATATTATAAATATTAAAAATATTACAAATTTTAAAAATATTAAAAATATTAAAAATATTAAAAATATTAAAAATATTAAAAATATTAAAAATATTAAAAATATTAAAAATATTAAAAATATTAAAAATATTAAAAATATTAAAAATATTAAAAATATTAAAAATATTAAGAATTATAAAAATATTAAAAATATTAAAAATATTAAAAATATTAAAAATATTTAAAATATTAAAAATATTAAAAATATTAAAAATATTAAAAATATTAAAAATATTAAAAATATTAAAAATATTAAAAATATTAAAAATATTAAAAATATTAAAAATATTAAAAATATTAAAAATATTAAAAATATTAAAAATATTAAAAATATTAAGAATTATAAAAATATTAAAAATATTAAAAATATTAAAAATTTTAAAAATATTAAAAATGTTAAAAATAATCAAAATATTAAAAAAATATTTAAAATACTCTCGTATGTATGGTTTTTTAAGTGAATATCTTGACCACTGTCGAGATTTTTTCCATTAATCAACATCAAGTACCAACCCTCTTCAGATATCGTTGAAAGATGAATATTAAACATACCAGTGCTATGTTCTAAATGTGTATATGTGTGTGTGTGGTCACGTTTATCTGTTGTCTTGAAATCTAATATTTGCCCACTCTTTTCATATTTGTCCAAATCATTCTTTACTCTTTCTATCCACAAATTTTCAGTTTCTGTTGCATGACCACAGAACAAACACAATTAGTTAAGTAGGCTGGTAGAGAAGGTTGGATGTGTGTTGAAAGATTCTTTGTCATAATATTGAAATTCTCTTACCATTTATTTGTTTAAGTTCTTCAAAAAATGATGTTGCTGCAATGGTCAAGTAGAAAAGATCTTTAAATTGAGATAACAAAGACAGCTTAGAGAAAATTTGTTAAAAAAAAGTTTGAAGACTGATGAAAAATTGTCAATAGTTAGACTTGAAAAGTTAAGCATTTTTTTCATTTTGAGTTTGATATTCAGAAATAAAGATAATATATCAATTTATGTTAGTGTATCCAATGATACATCAGATTTGGCTAAACGATCAGAAAAGTGTTTTTTTTATTGTTTGATATTTTTGGTGAAATTTAGTGTCACGCATTAGGTGCGATTGAATTTGTTGTAATGATTAATTATAGATCAGAATTGTTAATCAGATATTGGATTGAAAACTATTTCAAATACACACTAATGAGCTCTAATTTGTAATCGAAATAATAACAACATAGAAACGGCTTATATATAACGTCTGGTCTTGATATGTACTATCGAATGCAATGTATATCTGCTAACCTTCCCCTTGCACCACCTTTACCCCTTCCCTCAATACGATGTGACTCCGCCAATGACGTAGGACACCTGAAAGTGTTCAACTTAAAAAATATTGAAAGTTCTTTAGCACAGATGAATTAATGTGTACCGACAACTAAGTAAAAGATGCAATGAATACATATGGACCTTTTACTTTAGCATACAAAAGACGTTAAGACTTTTTGCCTTACGTCTACCCAATGACAAATGAGTTTGTTGGCAACAAAGGTGTTAAGAGCATTTTAAATCATTTTTCAAACGTCTATTGCCATTGTTGTTATCGTTCAAGTTGTCGCTTTGTTGTTAAACATTGCGTGTTTAAGGAATTTCAATTTTCCTAATGCCAGCAATAAACGACAGACATTGTGGAAAATTTCTAAAAGTTATTTTCAAAGACCTAATTTCTAAAAAGGTCAGAAATCAATACAGACGATTAACATGCAAACTTTGTAAGTGAATGGCAATGTGTTTTGAAAAAAGAAGCGCGTTGTGGATAATCTGTTACTAATGTTTTTCGGGATCTGTCGGTCGTAATTTATAGTAACGTTGTTCTGTACAGAGCTGGTTACAAAATCAACGAGAGTGAACTCGAATTTACTTAAAATATACGAATGTTGTTGTTTTTAAACATTTAAAAATTTAAATACATCCAGTGGATCGTAGACCGAATCGAAAGAGTTTGTAAACATTTTACTAAATATCACGAGTAGATCCCACACAATATTTTCTTTTGAAACTAGTTGTACTCTAAGCCGGGTCGAAAAAAAAAGTTGTCAATGTTACCGCCTTATATGAAAAATTGAGTAAAAACAATTTCGGCGGAGCGAAAATTTTTTTTCTGTGGCCGCGCCAAAAACGCCGGATTCGGGGTTTTTACCATAACATGGTTATTTGTATACCAATTGTCAAGATCTATGCATCGTTGAAAAGGTATTAGCCACAGCTTTGTTAGTGTGTCAAAGACTTTTAACTACGACGCCATCTTCCAGCGGTTCTCATCATTGTATTCTTAAAAACCCCCCTAAGCATATAATTTTTTGATGTAGATTTGAAGGCCTTGAAAAACTATTAACGATTTTAGAAAAAACCGTTAACTTTTATTCATAAACAAAAAAGTTATATTGATTTAAAAAGTCAGTACATGTGATAATGCGAAATATACATTTGTTTATTTTCATTACATTCGTTTGTTATAAAACGTGTACAATTGAAAAATAAATAAAGTTCAAACAAATAAAAATCAATATTCGAAAATACCAAATAATCGGAATACTATCTAACTGAAGAACTTCCAAAGATTTTTTTAGCGACCAATGTAAATTAAGTATGATGACGCTTAATGCCATATCGGATCATGAGGAAATCTTTGGTTGAGCAAATAAAACTTTTTATACAAATCTACTTCGAACTATCATATGTACTAAAATGTTAAATCAATATAACTTTTTTGTTTATGAAGAAAATGTAACGTTTATTTCGCAATTTTTTTATAGTTTCTACAGGGCTTCAAATCTGCATCAGAAAATTTTATGATTAGGGGGGTTTTTAAGGATACAATGTTGAGAACCACTGGAATATGACGTCATAGTTTTAAGTAACTATATTAATAACAAAGCTCTTGTTAATCCATCTTCAACGATATATAAAACTTAATAATCGGACAGCGAATAACAAAGTTATGGACAAAACGTCAAAACCGGCGTTTTTGCCACGCCCACAAAAATAAAAATTTTGCACCTCCGAATTTGTTTTTATAAGACTGTTCATATAAGGCGGTAACATTCATATAATTTTTTTTCTCCATATAGATCGACCCGGCTTATTGTACTCCCCAAAATGCACTACTATATTATCGACAGATTTGTATATTCAATTCACTGCTGCAAACATGCAGTGGTATTACGTTCTTTTGCTTTAGTTGACCTATGCATGAAATCAAAAGACTTAAGAAACAAACACAATTTTGTGTAATTGCTATATTTGTTATATTCGTAACATTTATATTATTACGAAAACTAAATTTAATCGTATTATAATTACTTCACTGTAAAGCGTTGTAAAATAACAACATTCCCTAACGTTTGACACTCTGGAACTTTTTAATGTATTATGTCAAAAATACTCGCAGTTATATCTAAATTATATAAAAAATATTATGATAAAAAAACTTGTAAACTACACGAAATTTTAAAATGGGGAGTGAAAAATAGTACTAATCTAAACAAAAATGTTAATAGAATAAAATGTTATCCTAACTCAGCATTTCTTGTGACTACAGTTATAAGGAGTGGACCAAAAGTTCGTTTACATTGGAATTTATAGCTGCGACAAATAATCAGAACGGAGTGGAACGAGATGTTTACGAAAAGCAAGAGAGCGATCAATGGGATTTTCAGCGAAACAAAATGTGTGTTCTGCATACCAGAATACATTCGCAACATCGATTCTTCGCATATTGTGCTACAAAAATTTGAAAATTAAGCTTTAAATAAAGCTTCTTCGATTCAATTGCTTAGAAAATGGTTGCAGAAGTTCGAACAGAGAGGTTCAACAATGAATCAATCACGATTCGATGGACCTAGACCATCAAGGGGTCCTTTCTACTCAAAAGCAGTCAAGCGTCTCAAATGTGTCCAGAACATCTTCAAATCATATTCTCCGCAAAGATTTAAATTAAACATCCATACAAATTTCAAATGGAACAGGAATCAAAGCAGTAATATCATGCCCACAGTCTCTACTTAGTTTGCAGACGACAGCTTTATAATTTTTTTTTCTCAGACAAGACAAACTTAGTCAAAAATGTGCATTAATAAGAGTCGAAAAAAGAAGTTGGTGTGATTAAAAATTGATCATTATTTGAAGACAATTTCAGGAAACCATATTTTTTTTTGTTTGAACCACTCTACAAATACGTTTGTGTTGATTTGTTATTTGGTTTCTGTATTCCGTTTTCTATATCCATATGATGACCATTTCTAATAATGTCCATGAAGACGTCTCAAAACCATGAAATTTGAGCTTTAGAAGTAATTACTTCAATTTGCAAACGTTTGAAAAAGTATTGGTCACTCTACACCAAAAATAATTAATCTTTTATGCTGTACTGTCAATTGGGGTCCTATCGGGATGAAAATGATATTAGATAGGGTCGAAAAAAAAGTTTTTCCCCCTCCCCAGTTTTGTAGTTTGTCTAAAGACAATTTAAGGATCCGTGCTATTATATTGTATCTTTATTTGATATCCGATCGAAACGTGGCGCATATCGTTGTTTCGTATTTATCAAAGCTAAAAATAAATTCTTCAAAAACAAAAGTTTCTTAATTTATTGAAGGCTATACGAAAGGCCAATTGATCAATCGGATATCAATTGGCGATACATCATAAAAAATATTATTGTAGTAGGGTCGTAGGGTGTATAGATCGGAAAAAAAATTTTATGTCTTCAAATTGCCTTCAGGCTAACTACAAAACTGGAGGGAGAAACTTAACTTAAAATTTCTATTTTTAGATTCACAACTAACGGCACCTACTTGTTTATCGACGAATGCGAACGTCACTGTTTGAGAAGCTCTTACTAGACACGACGATTGAATCGACGCTTAATACTGCGAAGTTGCTGTCAACAACATTCGAGTGGAGCCGACAATGAAAGAAAATTTTATTTATTTTTCTTTTAAGATGACTGGAGCCAGGTTTGAACCTGCGATCTCCCGCATGGAAGTCGCGTCTTCTAACCACTATGCCACGGCCGGTCAACTGGAGGGAGAAAACATAAACTTTTTTTTCGCCATAAAGAGCGACCCTATCTAATGTATATCCTTGTTTATGTTTTCTCAAACGCTATATTTCACACTATGCAATCTTTCGAATAAAATCACTTTTCAGTACAAATAAAATTCTTCTCGGTACAATCAAACGACTTTTTGGTACAATATAAATATTTTTAAATAGAATAAAAATACTTGCTGGTACATCAAAAGTACTTTTCTATACAATAAAAGAGCTTGTCGGTACTCCTAAACGTACACCTAAATTACCCTTTGGCACCATTAAAGTACCTTTTGGTACAACTTAATACTTTTTTGTACAATTACAATACTTTTTGGTACAATTAAATTACTTTTTGGTACAATTTAAGTATTTTTTGGTACAATAAATTGTACTCGTTGGTACAATAAATTGTTCTTCCTTGATACCATGAGAACACTTATTGGTACACCAAAATGTACTTTTGGCATTAAAATTTGACTTTTTGTTACAATAAATTGTACTATTTTTGTTAAATAAAAGTACTTTCGGTAGAATGAAAGTACTTTTTGGTACAATAAAGTGTGCTTTTTGGTACAATAAAAGTAAATTTCGGCACAATACAATGTACTATTAGTTACAATAGTACAATTGGTACAAAATATTTCACTATTTGGTACAATAAGTTGAACATTTTTTACAGTAAATTTTACTTTTTGGTACAATTAATTGTACTATTTGGTTGAAAAAAGTACCATTTGGTACTTTTTCATACAATAAATTCAAATTTTTGGTAAAAAAAATTTAAATTACTTTGTGTTTTGTACAGTAAATTGTACTTTTTGCTACAAAAAAAAAGTAATTTTTTGTACAATTAATTGTATTTTTTGATACAACAAATTGTATTTTTTTGTACAATAAATTGTACTTTTACAAAAAATGGTACTGTTTGGTAAAACAAAGTACGTTTTGGTAACTGAAGCTTTATAAGCACTCTTCTATCCTCTAAGAGGAGATCGAGTTTGAAGATGAGCCCCTTCGGTCTAAAACTTCTTTCACCTCCCCTACATACTACCCCTTTTTGGAAACTGTCCCTGCGATTACTGCTGTGGCTTACTAGCTATCTAGCTGAAACTTTGTGTGCAAGGTTCTGCCCAAAACAGAAGATTAAGTTCTAAAATGTGCAAGATCGGTCATTAGTTACTATTCAAGCCTCCTATACAAATTGCCCCATTTTGGGAGAGTGTCCCTGCGATTAAAGTCACAGTTTAAGAGCTATCGAGCTGAAATTTTGTGAATCAGCTTCTGTCCTCAAAGTGGAGATTAAGTTCTAAGATGAGCCCGATCGGTCAAAAACTACTGCCATGTCCCATGCAAACTCCACCTTTTTGGGATGTCCGTCTATCTGTCCTCGAGAATACAGCCGTAGCTTAGAAGCAATCGACTTGAAATTTGGTATGCAAACTTATGTCCTCTAAGGAGAGGTTAAAAACCAAGATAAGCAAGACCAGGCATAAATATCTTCCATAAATTACTTACACCTCCCATACAAACTCCACCTTTTTTGGGGTGGATTTTATTTTATAGTATTTATGTTATGTTAAACAAAAGAGCCTAAAGCATGACAAATTTCCCTATACGATACTTACTAAGTAACTTGACGAATTGAATAATGCAAAACTTCTTCTTTTTGAGGCTACTTTCACTTGCAGTTCTCAGAATTGAGTCCCAAAATCATGTATTGTACTGTGTTATTTAAGTACATTTCTATAATAAAACACTGATTCAAACTCACACTCCTTCGCTATATTGCTTTTATTTTGTATCTTTACTAAAACAAAGACGTTATCGGGTGTATATGTCTTTTGCGCAGAATCAAAACAACTACATGTGTTGCAAAAAAGTAAATAGTCTTGAAACCGCGTCAAGATCAATTGTGCAAGGCTCTAGCGCACATTATTGATTTCGCTTTGAAACTTTTTAATCCTTAGATGGCGACAAATAAAATACCATAAAAATATGTCTGTTTTTAAATAGTAATAGTAAACCTTTGTCACTTCTTGTTAATACAGCGTCAAAACTAATTTTATTGACATATCAAAGTCATTCGTGTGAAAAAAGTCTTATTGTATATTTAATATCTTTAGAATTTCTTCTCAAATCCAAATCTTACGAGTGCGAAATTTGTTATGTTTCACTTAATTTGATGGCATTGAAGCCTAAAATTGTTTATGTTAAATCAACAAAGTGTGACGTGTGAAGTCGTTTTTTGTGTAAACGAGTAGAACCGAAATAATGTATCGAATTTCATTTTATCATATCAGACTAAATGATACTTTTGAGGTCGTTAAAAGTTAAATGATAAAGATCACTTTGATTTAATAGTATTAGCTGGTCCGTACTAAAATGTCCTTAGTTCCACGAACAAAGTAGTGACGGATGTATTAAAACAACTTATACAGATTTGAGTAAAATTATAAGGGCTTTTCTTAAATGAATTTATGTTTTCAATTCTATCGAACGAGATGAAATGATTTATTTTTAGTCAATATGCAGTGGTTAATAGAATTAAGATGGTTTTGGATTACTTACATTAAATAGTCCTTTCTATATTGCAGGTACAGTAAAGAGCTATAAAAAATACAACATAAAATTCTGATTAGAATAAACGATGAATGTTTTTTCTTACATAAATGAGTAATTTTAATTTACAATATTGTATTTTATAAAATATGTATTGTGGTTCTATATGTTAACTAAGAAGTTAAACTAATACATGTGTTCTTTTGTTATGTTTCACAATCACTAAGCCTAACATCAGTATTTGCCATTTCGACAAGAAATTACAATTCAAAACAAATACTCATACCTAAATCATAAATCCATCTTGGATATATAACTTGCCAGTGGGTGCTTAGCAAACTCCAATTCAGTTGTATGTGTGTATGTTTGCACCTACTCCAATGTTGCAGCTAAACCACAGCATCGTAATAAACATCATCAGCTAAGGCGAAAATGAACAATTGGAAAACCTACAAATAACTGCTGCAATGACCAACAACGAAAAAATAAAACCCCGACACAACTTTTGTTCATGTCTTTTGAGTTAAGTTTGCCGCTTTACATGACATCATAAATTATACCAATAATTGACGCTTTCGGTTAACTCATATTGCTAAAAACCAAAAAAAAGTGTTGTGCTGCAAAGCAGTACAAAAATTTAAGCGACTGCCAACAGGCCTGTCATCATCAATTTTGTGAGGATTGCAGCAGCATTCTCAATAGCTGCAAGCAAGTAGTTGAGTTCAAATGTATACCTACACTTATGGTAGCAATTTTGGTGTGGCCGTAGTTTTATACCACTATTGAAAAAATTATTTGGAAATTAAAAAAAAACCATGGACAACTATGAGTACTTTAAAAGCAGTAACGGCATTTATATGTTGCGTTAATTAATTAACAATTTATTAATTAATATTTATTATTCTTATACTTATCGAGTTGTCATAACATTACTCGTAAATACGCACCCTATTTTTCTATACTCATATTTTAAATCCTTACAGAAAAGGAAACTTCAAAATTCGCCTTGGCCGACTATAACGTTTTCTTCACTCATTTTTATTTCTTTCCATTTAGTCTTAAACCAAATAAACAGCCAACTGTTTTGTGAACAACATTTTTATTGCAGCATTTTTGCCGTTTGTTTGCTTCCTTTTCATACATTTTTGGCGATTGTATAAACATAACAAAAACTACTTACCACAACAACACCAGCAGCAACAACAACACCAAATATCCCATTATTAGCTTGTGCTCGATATCTTCTGTATTATCGATCGATATCAGATAAGAATCTACCAAATTTGGCAGTATGCCACTTGAGTATGTATGTATCTTGACGTCATTTCATATCTAAACAGTGGATCCAAGTTGCATTGAGTACAACAGTGCTACAGTATAAAAGTGTAAATTTGGCACTACCTCAAAGATAAAACAAAAACAAACTTTCATAATAAGCTGTCATTTGAAGTTGGTGGACTTCTTAAACAATAGCCGGTAGATTTAAAAAAGCGACACAGGTGCTTGTCTTAAATACTCTACATGGTGAAGGTGATGTTATTGTGGTAGTATTATGTGAATATGAGTTCGGTAATACAGATAAATATAGTAAATACATTGAATATACAATGTGGATAGTTAATGGAGCAGCAAGAGTTCTACGTTGTTACAGTAGTAGCCATAAAGCATATTCTATACTAAATAACATAGTGAGGAGGAACTTTTTATGCGTTGTCAAAATAGCTAAAATTGTTTAATGATTAAGTCAACAAACAGTTAATTGTAACAATAACTTCAGCTGATTTTTCTCTCAAGTATGTTATTTTATGATCATAAAGATTAATTTCGTTAAGGCAAAGGGAGCCAGTAGATGTTACTTTACCTCCTTCCTTGAACTGACTCGATTTCACTATTACTTACATACTTAGCTGGCACTTCTTTGCTATTCTATAGCATTATATACTGCACGAAGAAAAATGTTATAAGCGCTTCTTCTTCAGTTAGTCACACCAAGTTCTGCGAGGTTATCAGTAACCTGGTCTATCTAACGGAGTTTTGGTCGCCCTCTTCTACGCCGTACTACATTATCTACACAGCGCAACAGCTGCGCCTTAATGCGTCTGATCACGTCAATGTCAGTGTACAGGTCGTACAGCTCATTATTCATGCGATGTCGATACTTTCCGTTAACGATGATCGGCCCATATATTTTACGGAGTATTTTTCACTCGAATACTGCCAGAACCGAATAATCAGCTTGTGTCTTAAAGTAGGATTCTGAACCACACATTCAGACAGGTATAACTAGTATCTGGTATAGCTGGATTTTTGTTAGACGAGAGAGGGCTCTGTCGTTAAATCGCTTGCTTACTCATTAGTAAAATCTATTCGCACGCAGGATTATTTTTCATATACCAAGGCTAACGCTTTTAGTTTCATGATGGCTGAGCCTAGATAGATAATACCACCTTCCACCTCGAAAGTGTAGTTGTCAAAGTTCATACAGTTTCCCAAACGATTAGATTCTTTGTTCGCTGAAACTAATAACTTCTGCATACTTAAGAAGGCTGCAGTCATATCCCGTAGTTTCGACTGATGCTTTCTATTTCATCAGAGTACGCAAGTAACATATGGCTTTTGTTGAATATCGTGCACATTATCATTTCCATCACTATTGAAGAGGCCTTACTATACGCCGTTGCCTTGTTTTAGGCCTTGTCTAGTATAGAATGGCTCCGTAAGTCCTTGCCAATCTTCACTGAAGACTTCGAGTCAGTCAGCGTCATTACGCAAAAACAATGGCTTCGAGTAATTTCAGCCATATCGTTCTTTCGAAGGCAGCTTTATAGTCGACGAGAAGATGGTACGTGTCGATCTGTTTCTCTTGGGTCTTTTCCAGGATTTGCCGAAGTGTGAATATCTGATCAGTTGTTGATTTACCAAGTCTAGGCCATACTGGAAGGGCCCGATCAGGTGGGATAAACTTAACTTAATTTCCCTTTACACCCCATGAATGAGGCATGGGATAGCTCTCGTGTTGTTGTAAATTAACACGCCTTCTATTTTAAGATTCAGAACTAACGGCACCTACTTATTTATCGACGAATGCGAACGTCACTGTTTGAGAAGCTTTTTACTACAATTGACTCGACACATATACTGCGAAGTTGCTGTCGACAACATCGAGGTGGCCGGAAATTAAAGAAAAATTTATTTTTTAGATGACTGTAGCCAGGAGTTGAACTTGGGATCTCCCACATGGTAGTGGCGTGTTCTAACCATCATGCCACGGCCGATCAGGTGGGATAACACTGGCTTAAGTCTTTCCCATAGCACACTCCACAAGATCTTATATGCGGACTTGAAGAGCTCTGCCTGAAGTCCGTCGGCTACGCCTGCTTTTTTATTTTTTAAAGACAATATTGCTCTTCTTACCTCGGCTTGACTTGGTGGTGGGCAATCTAAGCCGTCAACGACAATTGGCTTGATACCTTCATGTGAGCTGCCTTCTGGAACCAGCAGTTACTGTAAGTGTTCTCTTCATATATGCGGCACAATCTGTGTATCTGTTATCAGATTTCCATCTTTGTCCTTACAGGAGGGGCTTTTGCTTTTACTTTCTGGTAAAATTTTCCGGGCTCCACCTCTATCCCTGTATCGCTCTATATACTCGTTCTACCGTTCCTTCATCTGACGTTTTTTTCGCTTAAATAGCTGTCTCGCCTGTTTTCTGTATCCTTGTGCCGTTCCCTAACAGCATGGGTTACACTTGACTGTAGCGTTGTCCTATAAGCACCATCCTGTTCCTCAGACGATATGCGTTGTTGCGGCGTTTGCCATGGAATGCGCAAAATGCTGCCACTGTGTAACGGGAACTTCAAAAGTAAAGGCTTTGTGTCGTAAAAGTTCGGAGAGCTGGTTGGAGTAGGCATTGGCTATCTCTGGAGTTTGTAGCTTTGCGATGTCCAACTTTCTTTGTGATTTGTTATGTTCGTTTTTCGATCTGTTCAATTTAGTGCGCACCTTGACTACAACCAAGTAATGATCCGAGCCAATATTAGCACCAAGGATCACACGCACGTCTATGACACTAGATGCACGCCTGCCGTCAATTACCACATGATCAATTTGAATTTTGGTGTTGTGATCGGGGGATAGCTAAGTCTTTGTGCTGGAATCTGGTTCCACTCACTACCATGTTCCTTCCCGCTGCGAAGCTTACCAGCCTAAGCCCGTCGTCTGACGTGTTGGTATGCAGACAGAATTTACCGATCGATGGAGCAAGAACAACTTCCCTTCCTATTTTTACATTAAAGTCTCCCAGAACAAATTTAATGCCTTTGGCCACTGCAGCGGTCGTTTGTTTCCTCTAGGCGCTCGTAAAATGCATCTTTAATCTCATCGTCCTTATCTTTCGTCGGGGCATGAGTACAAATCAGCGTGATGTAGAAATATTTCGCATTGATGTGGATTGCGGCTATTCGATCACTAACAGGATTAAATCTAGAGACAAGATGTCTGAGTCTCTCGCCAACGTGCTTTTCGGCATGACAGCTTAATAGATGTCGCAATTACGTCGCGAGCATCCTTGTTTTGTCCATCTTATCTCCTGGATGGCGGTGATGTCAGCCTTTTATTTGTCGAGGACATCCTCCAGTTGGATAGAGGCACCATCTCTGTATAGAGTTCGGACATTCTAGGTGAATATCCTTAAATCATGGTCCTTATAACGTTTGCGGGGGTCGTCAACATTTGGGGGGTTCTTTTTTCTTTTCTTCGTGTTTTCATAATAATTGTTTTGTTTATAGAGAGTGGCTTATTGGGCCACCACGCCCGATCCTAGTTTGTTGAGGCTGCCAAAGCCACTATGAGAGCCTGTGTTGAGCTTCAGTAACTTCTGTTACCTACTTCCTAAGACGCATCGGTGGTAACATGCCGTTTAGGTTACTCAACATAGCGCTTTCCTACATTTGCTACCACTGAACGGATGTTCAGTTCATTTCCCGGGAAATACGTGATATCTCGGACGTTGTGAGCTGCTTGGGAACCTCCAAAGAGAGCTTCTGGTTATTCCCAAATGAATAACAATCAGAAAGACTCAAATTAAAAAATTCCCCATTCCCCGAGCATATTGTGGTGATTGTATAATGAGAAATTTTCATTCAGTTTCGTCTAACACAGAATAGGTTAGAAATTTTCATTCAGTTTCGTCCAACACAGAATCGGTCAGCCATTAGCATAAATGTAATATAACATCATCCCGATATGGTGATGGTATAATGAGAAATTTTCAATCAGTTCCGTCCAACACAGCACCGCTCAGTTATAGTATGACACTCGATAACGCCTAACCATTAGCCGAACGACTTGTAAGCCATCGTTTGAGATGCCACGAGTATCTAATACTACATAAAGTGTTGCTTAAAAGAGTAGATTTACACTCGCAGTTTCAGTTTCTCTTTCTCTTATTTGTGTAGTTAAATATAACTACTTCAAATGTATGGTCACCCCAATGTAGACGATACTCTCATACACACATCAAATCTCAGCGAGACCATATTACACTTGCCCAGCTAACCAAACAACTTAAGCCACCATCTCAAAACGAATGAATGAATCCAATACGAACGCACACATTGGTTGGCTGCTGTCTGACTGTCTGGCTGTGTGATGTTGTGCGGTTTGATAGCGAGATGTTGTAGTTGCTGCCAACGCTTAAGCGCTTTGGTTGTGAGAACGCATGCCGCTAGGTTTTCTTAGCCGCAGGACTTGTAAGATTTAGTTGAGTGTCAAACTCTGAGCTGGAAGCAACAACGGGCGGAAATTGAAAAAGAAACAGAAACGGTTAAAAGACTGCCAGTGTAGCCTAACTACATAGAGTAGAAGTAGTCAAGTGTTTGTGCGGAAATTGTAAGAAGAAACACAGTGTAGTTGTTTGGCTGATTGAATGCTGTTGATTCATGGCTTTTGTGTGTGTTTTAAGAAGTAAAGAAAATCGGATACAAAAGAGTTGTATGGCAAATACAAAACAAAAGCAAATAAATAAATAAACAAAAAAATAATCACAGCTCTGTGTTTTTTATTTTTGTAAAGTTACAATATCAAAACTGTGTGTGTGCGTGTGTGTGCAAGAGTAAGAAACGAAAAATAATTGAACGTTGATTTTTATTATATAAAATCATACGTTTATAAGTTATAATTACGTTACGTTGCACTTTGCGCGCTATAACTTACCCAGTGTGTTGGGATAAAAATAATTGGGATATAAAAGATACAAAATTTCGAGAAAAAAAAATCTGACAAGTGCAATGACCGAAACAACGTGGAAAACATACGTTAATATCCAAATTACTTTGAGTAGTGAAAATTAAAAATAAAACTAACAAAATCAGTGTTAAAAACAATAGAAATATTATAGCGGTTAGTAAAAAAATTTTAAACCAATAAAAAAAATCATAATCTGTTACACCAAATGAGAAGCTGTTGCTATAAATAATATACATATATGGAAAAGAACAACAAATACTAAATTGTGTAAGATGCTGAAATAAAACGATAATAATACATATATGTGTACAAATAAATATGTAAAATATAAATAAGAAAATGATACTAAACATGCAAAATATCAACAAACGGGAATCATAAAAAATATACTTTTTTAAAACATCAACAAACTGAAATCTTCAAAAAAAATAAATGTTTAAAACATCAACAAACTGCAAGTATCAACAAAAAAAAAAAAATTTTCCCGAAAATTCGATACACAAGTTACTCTTAACCAATATTTAGCTAATCGTTATTAATAAAAAGAAACAAATTACTTCATGCAAACCAATGTCATATGTCAATATAGATATCCTATGAACGAGAGTGAAACAAATTTTCCGATAAATAATAACAAATTTTTATATAAAGCTACTCTCTTTTAAAGCAATTATTTTGAATACATCAACAAACTTTCTATGTGTTGAAAGAATTTCTGGATTCTGGATAAATCATAATTGTGTCACTTCATACTAATAAAGATAACAATGCATTGTTGCACATTCGCTGTAGAGTGATAAAAAAGCGGGGTTTGTTATGAATATATCGGTATTTAGTTTGTTTAAATTGTTTTTTTTTTCTCAAATGATGTGATGGTTTGACCGACGGAAGTCATAAATATGTAGGTTTCTTTGCGTTACTAAAATTTTGGTACTGCATTATATTGTCATATTTGTGTTAAAAATATCAGTTATAAAAATTCCTCTTAAAGTTAATTTCTGATTCTTTATTAACTAGTAGGTTTTGTAACCGAAAGCCGTCGGAAATTCCAAATTTATTACATTGAAAAAAAAAATTTATATAATATTATGCTTCAAACTGTATAGAGAGAATTAGTCATTTCACTTAAAAGCATCTGTCGATGCCATGACAATGTGCAATATGTAACAATAAATAAAAGTACAGAATTTTATATAGATTTTTTTGTTCTAAGACGGCGGAAAAGAGCGGAACTTCTGGGCCAAGTTCTTATTTAAAGACTAACTGACTCGGCAAACTTGTTCTGCATTTTTTTTTCTAGTAAATATAACAGAAATTGTAATATAGCGCTGTAGACGATTACAGCCGATAAAAACAAAAACACACCATCCACAAAATTTGTTTAGTTTAATGTATTTCATTAATGAAACGGACTTATATTAAATGTTTGATCTCTTCAAAATGTAAATGTAAAGTGCAACAGTGATATATTTGTTATCTTACACAGTACAACATTTTTCACCTCATTGATTTGGGACTCAATTCTGAGAACTTCACGTGAAAGTAGTCCCAAAATAAAAGAAGTTCTGCATAGTTTTACTTTTCCATTCATCAAATGATTTTGAATAGGGTTTATTTTGTAGCAGTTACAATAAAACTGTTGTACTCCGTGGCGTATGATTTGCGTGGAATATTACTTATGATAATCATACGCCACTATATAGTATTAATGTTATGTCAAACAAAAGAGCCTAAACGTGACAAATTCCCCTATACGATACTTACTAACTTCAAATCGATATTAAATTATTATGGCATGTAACTTGACAAAACGAATGATGCAGAACTTTTTCTTTTTGGGGCTACTATTACGTGCAGTTCTCAGAATTGAGTCCCAAAATCTCGTATTGTACTGTGTAATTAAAATTCATATTTTCGATTTCCCAACATATCAGAGCATACAGACCAACATTTTAAGTACGTAATTGTGAGAAGTAACAAGCTCTAAGGACACAAATGGAATATGCCTAAGGGAAAAGTATTCCAAGAAAATAATTATTTCTTAATTTCCCTTTACACCCCATGAATGAGATATGGGATGCTTCTCTCGTTGTTGTGAATTTACACGCTTTCTTTCTTAGATTCACAACAAACGGCACCTACTTGCTTATCGACGAATGCGAACGTCACTGTTTGTGAAGCTTTGAATAGATATCTCGACACTTAACTGCGAAGTTGCTGTTGACAACATCGAGGGGGGGTACTATCTGCGCATCAAATTTTATTTCTTCCTGACTAAATACATTTGTGCCACATCATTTTCCCTTTTGATCGAAAATAACAATTCTGTCTGTACATTCATTTCCGTAGTGCCAAGTACTATTATTCTTCTTCTTCTTAATTGGCAGCAGCAACATACATTTATCTATCAGTAGTCAATTTTGATTTCAACGCTTTTGACTACGTCGATGCCGTTATACAGTTCATACAGCTCGAGGTATATTCGACGACGATACTCGCCTTTAACGATGATGGGTCCAAATATTTTTCGAAGTATTTTTCTCTCGAAGACTCCCAGAACTGATCCGTTTGTGTCATTACCTATGATTCTGCGCTATTGAACAACTCAAGAGAGAATCAGAGCCTGGTAGAGTTGGATATTTGTTCTTCGAGAGAGCGCTTTGTCATTAAATCGCTTGCTTAGCGCATATTAGGAGCGGTTTGCGATCAATATTTGTCTCTTGATTTCAAGGCTGACATTATAATTTTTTTTTTTATGGCGGAGCAAAGGTAAACAAAATCATTTACCACTTAAAACTTGTAGTTGTCAACGTTTACGCAGCTTCCCAAACGAGTAACCTCTTTGTACGTTGAAACAAATAACTTGGTTTTGTCCTCATTTATCACCAGACCCTCTTCCGCCGACTGTTTTTCAATGCTCGATAACGTCGCAGTAACATCCCGCAATTTACGGCAAATGATATCTATATCATCGGCATACGCGAGCAACATGTGACTTTTGTTGAGGATGGTACCATTCCTGTTTACTGCAGCCTTCCGCATGATCATCTCGATTACGATGTTAACGAGATCGCAAGACAGACTATCGCCTTAGTAGAAAATGGCTCAGTCAGATTTTTCCCAATTTTCACTGAAGACTTCGTGTCAGCGAGTGTCATCCCGCAATACTCGATCAATGATAGTCGTCTATTTTCAGGTGATTTAGCAATATGATTTTCAACCGATTCCAATCCGATTCCAATTATCGAAATATTTTACAATAAAATTTATCTAAATTAAATAGTACCACATATTAAAAATAAGTGAATTGTGCTCCCCGGAAGGTGGAAGCTCATCATCATAAGACTTGAGTTTAAAAAAAAGATACCTTAAGCTAATGTCATCATTTCAAAAGACTTTTCAATGCATTTCCCTTACAATACCAACAAATCGCTTGAGAGACATTACAAACTTTATTTCTCTTTACACCCCATGAATGAGGTATGGGATAGCTTCTCGCGTTGTTGTGAATTAACACGCTTTCTATTTTAGATTCACAATTATCGACGAATGCGAACGTCACTCGACACTTAATACTGCAAAGTTTCTGTCAACAACATTCGAGGGGAGCCGACAATGAAAGAACAATTTTTTTGTTTAAGATGACTGGCGCCAGGTTTGAACCTGCGATCTCCCGCATGGTAGTCGCTTGTTCTAACCACTATGCCACGGCCGGTCCCGACAAAACAAACTTTAAAATGGAATATTTCCTGATTTTGACCTAATCTTTTAAAACGGTGTATTCCACGGTGTTCTACGATGAAATTAAGTTCTAGTGATTTTTTGTGTCATTTCGAAAGATAAAAATTATTTTAGTGTAATCAAACATTAAACTTTGTTCTGTATATTCATACCAGCAGTGGCAAATCTTTTATGTGATTTTATGATAAAAAAAACATATATTCTACATTCACTTAAATTGGTTCATTCGATTAATTTATGGTATAAACCCACCCAGCGCCACCTATCGGTTTCATTTGTACAAAAAATGTTTGTCATGATCAAACACATATTCTAACTTCATCTAAATTTCATGGAAAATTGGTCCATACGTTCAACACAAAGACATTTAACATACTGGATTTGAGTAAAATCGGACCATCAATATAAATTTTCGAAATTAGTCCACTCTAGCGCCACATGCCGGGTGCATATATATAAAAACTTTACATGCATTCTGAATTTCAATTAATTTGGTCGATTCGTTCAAACTTTCGGTATAAATCAATCCTTGCGCCAACTACCGGGTCAATTTGTACAAAAAATTGTTTATCACGATCAAACAAGTATCAGTCTAAAATTTCAGGTAAATTGGTCCATGCATTCTAATTTACTTTATAAATCCACGTAAGCGCCACCTACCGGATCCATTTGTACATACGTTTTTTCCCATAATCAAACAAACATACTTTCTGAACTTTAGATAAATTGATTCATGCATTAAAATTTTCGCTATTAAACCATCCAGCGCCTCCTATCGGTATGCGAAATGGTACCTTCTCTCATACCTATCAACTATACATACAAAATTGCAAAAAGATTAGTCGAACCGTTTCGAGGGCTTGCTATTACAAAAACCGTGACAAGAGATTTTGATATATTAGAAATACTAGATTTCCCAGATTTTTAACAGCTTGAGTTGAGGACTCAGAACTTCGGAAGGAATTTTTTAATATTCCCCATTTTGTTAATTTTAAATCTTCAGCTTATAATCTGTCACTCCATAAATGTTAAACTAGCTATATGCTTTTAAATATCGGGGATACAAACTCCAAATTTGACATAGTTCACAATTTACGTGTTACGAAATTGCATCAGTTCCACTTTTATATATGTCATATTATACAAGATCAATAAGTAGATATTATATACAGGATACAAGAGAAGCGAATAAAATTGAATTGGATCTATATGAAATACCTTAACACAAGAGTAAATCGATCATCTATATTCATATAAAACAATATTCAGAAAACAACTATTTTTGTGCGTTAAATTTATGCCACAGATGATTTTTGTATATAGCTAATATTGGTTATCAGAAACACATTTTGACCAAAATTGTGATAGCATAATTTGAATATGGGCTCTCGATATACTGCATCAACATCACACTACAATGCACATTGGTGTATGTGACATGCACACATTATTTGCTAAGAATTGCATCAGTATGGAATTTCATAGCATATTTAACTATCACTAAATTCCACTTACAAATACGATGAGAAAGTTCTATACCTTTTGTAAAGCTATGACTCGAAAACCAGAACCCGCTTACCAATCGTAAAATCAAAAAAAAGTTCTCACACGAATGCTTTAAGGTCATAATAAAAACTTGTTGTTAGTATCTTATATACACACACTTCGATGTTCTACATTTGAATATTTGAGATTAGTGTCTATTGGTAACAATATTCAAGTAGACAAACAACAAAAACAGTTCAGTAGCAGTTACTTTAAATGAACTCAACTAAGCCCCGGGGTTTCTTTTTCTCTCTTTTATATTGTGTTGTTTAAATTTAGTTAAGTAACAACATTTACAATGCAGTCTACATTTTATAATGCCATAAAGTTCTAAGCCCCATTATTATATGAGCCCTTTATATGAGGATCAAACCTGTCGGTCGGTCGGTCGATATTGCTCTAATGATTGTGACTTCTGTCGGTCTTTGTTGTGGTGGGAATCATCACATAAAACATCTCTTCGTTTGTTTCGTTGTTACTTCCATTAATTTGATATGTTTGGTGAATTGGGGGAAATTGGAAAAAATTTCACTGAAATTCCTGGAACTATGGTTAATGACTTTGTTTGTTATTGCTGTTGTTGTTTGTGTTTGTTTGTTGTGTTTTTCTTGTGTGATATTAAACAATGCATCAATGAAATATTTGTAGGTTGAGGATGAGTTTGATTTTTATCGGAATTGTAGAAGAACTACAAAGTAGGAATCAAATTGTGTGTAATTCTTTAAGATATGTATGTGAGGATCGTTTGTGTGTGTTGCAGTGCATGTCTGCTGCATCTATTAGTGGTTTTTGATTGGGGATTTAAAGTAAAAGTCTAGGGTCATTTCAAAATTATATTACAAACAATGGACAAATCAAAAGTATATGCCAAAGATAAAATGTGTTTACTTATCTATAAAATTTCTATAAATTCTGTAAATATCAAACAAAATCGAATTCTTGTACAAACCTACTCTTGCCTACCGAATATTAATCCATTTGCAATCTTCTCAGCATAACCAACCCCCTAACAAATAGGGAAATAAAAATGTACTCTCTGCTCTACATAGCGACAAATCAAACAACAACAAAAAACGCAACCAAACTTCCGGTCACTCACATATGTCCACAAAGCGACAGCATGTTCCCTCCCACACACACACACATGGGCGCACATCACAGCTCAGAGAGTAAAGATTATATCGAGTTTGTTGTACATGTTCAAGCTATGATATATGTATGTATGCATACTGATATGGATGCCATGGCAAAACATACCAAATAGCCCACAACATCGCTAATGGTATTTCCTATGAGAAAAACTTACTATGTAGTAAATTGAATGATTATCATTATTTATATGGGGTTTGCTCTTGTCTTGTCGCTTATAATAATGCAAATTAATTAATTAATTTAAACAACGACTAATTAACACCATGCTATGATACTACGCTGCGGACAGACAGACATGGAGACAGAGGAACGGCCAACGTTCACAGGTCTCCCCACAACAGCAGTAGTAGCCAAGCAGCAAGAAAGAAAATTTTTCGCTATCAATTAAAATCAATGACTCAAGTCGTAGCAAGAGCACAGAAAATTGAAACGACTACTAACTCAAAACCAATTAGTAAACCAAATATATCACACAGCTGAATTTAGCAGCAGCAGCACTTCGCGCTCTATGGTCCAGCAGCAAGTGTCTGTATGATGTGCGTCGCACTATGTATTCCCCAGGAGAGGGACTCGTTTGCCCCAAAACGAGTGAGTTGCAAATTGATACATGAGTAAGCAGTGAAATTCACAGACTCATTTGATCACTTCCAGCTTCATGGAAATTTATGTTTTATTTGTTGTTTGTTTCGTTGGCTGTTTTTTCTCATCTGCACAAAATTGTGCAGAATTGCGCTCTCATCGATCTTCCGAATGCAGTCACAATGGTCAGTGGTCAGTAGTCAGTAAAAGAACATGAAGTAAGAACTTGTTTGGATTTTGTGCACTTGTGCACATATTTGTATCGCCGGGAAGAGTGCATTGAGCTATTGTAACTATTAGGATGTGGTTGAAATGATGTTGGCTCATAGATACACTACTAAGAGGAGTTTAATATAAATGAGTTATCTTAACCAAATCGTAATATCAAACTAATGCGTGATAGTTAGACTAGTTTGCAGACAAATAACACAGTACAACACATGATTTTGGGACTCAATTCTGAGAACTGCACTTAAAAGTAGCCCCAAAAAGAAGAAGTTCTGCATCATTCGTTTTGTCAAGTTACATGCCATAATAATTTAATATCGATTTGAAGTTAGTAAGTATTGTACAGCTGAATTTGAAACATTTTAGGCTATAGGTTACTGCCCAAGTTCCTTAAATTATTTTAATTTTCTAACCGGTGCAACAAATGCAATGGGTAAGAGATTATTGACTAGAGCTCATATACAAAATTTCGTCACTTAAAGACAAATAAGGACCTAGATTATTTGGTATCTAAAATTTTTAACAAATATCTTCTATATTTAAGATCAACCTTACCAAACCCTCTACCCTTCTAACTTAGGGTATGTGACAAGTCATCTTGATCTACGATCATAACTTCCCAGCTGATATGCATTATTATAGTATATGGCATATTTATATATACATACAAATATATTGAAACTGGAGAGTAAATAACAGCAGATAACACAACACAACACATTGTGCATTTTAAATTAATGTAAATTGAATTGCATTTGCATTATCGCAAACTCAGACATAGTCGCTGTCTGTTTATCGGGTGATTCTAGCCCATTGTTGATGTTGTTGTTGTTGTTGTTGATGTTGTGTCACAATGAGTCTGTCTGTCTGTCTTTCGTTTTTTCCTCTTTGCCTTCATTTCTTCAGTTGTTTATTGGGGTCTCTCTGGTATTTGCCGGTTGAATGTTATGAATGGACGAAAATTTATGGAAAACATTACTGACATTATGACGTAGCTGACGTATATACATACTTTATCAGCTGATTCTTTCACTCTTATGTAAAAGTGTGTGTGTGTGTGTGTTTGACTTGGAGGACTTAATATAAACATTACTAAAGAAATTTAAAAACCAGTATAGAAATTTCAGTCAGGTAAACTGACTGATAAATACCATCACCCAATATAAGATATTGTTTAAGTCTTGAGTTATTGAAATTAAAAATTTCTTATTAAAATAATAGTACTTATGTTTCATTACCCCCCAAGGGTACGTTTGGAAGTTATGGGATAAAAATTAATTTTCCAAAAATAGGTCATTTTGTATGGGAGGTACCAGAAGGGGTGATCCGGTATAATCCATATTCACTACTGATTCAAATTTTCATAACCGTACAACTTACGCAAAATTTGACTGAATTCAGATTACTTACAAAATATATATGAGACAATGAGGGTGACTTCGGTCATTTGTATGGGAGGTACAAGAAGGGGTGTGTAGAATAGTTATGTTTTCTGAGGTTTTGCCTCGTATCACAATATAAATTAGCAGACCAATTTTCAATTCCCCCCAAGTGTCCGTTTGGAAGTTATGGGAGAAATATTAATTTTCCAGAAAATAGGTCATTTTGTATGGGAGGTACCAGAAGGCGTGAACCAATATAGTCCATATTCATTCCTGTGTCCAATTTTCACAAGCGAACATCATACGCAAAATTTGAGTGAATTCAGTTTACTTACAAAAAAAATATGTATGTAAAACTATGAGGGTCAATTCGGTCATTTGTATGGGAGGTACCAGACGGGGTGGGGCTATTTAGCCCATTTACAATCCCATAAGTTCGTTTCGAAAAATATTAATACTGGTAAATTTTCATACAGATCCGTTAAGGTTTACTCGAGTTATCCTGCTGACCAGCCAGCCAGACAGACGGACATAGCTCATTCGTCTTAAAAAGTCCTGAAACGAATTTGGTCTTAAGATACTTGGGGTCTAACTCGTCTCCTTTAATGCGTTACACTTTTTTTCGTATCAAATGATATATACCCTCATTCCTAAGGGTGATGGTATAAAAATGAATATAATATCGTAACAGACTAAAGGACATTGAGTTCATGGAATTTGAAGAATTTTGGTTTTCAAGAAAATGTTTTTCTACACATACAACAACACATATTCTATAGCACATAGATTATTATTATATTGACTATGAACTTAGACGATATTTTAATTTTTAATCATAAATTACTGACTATTGCAGCACTTATGCGTTGAAAATGAATACATGAGAAGGCTGCAGTCACATCTCGTAGTTTTTGTCTAATGATTTTAATATATATAGTCAGCGTACGCAAATAGCTGGGTTTCCGTTAAATATCGTGCCAGTCGTGTTTTCAGCTGCTTTACCATCACCATAAGTATGTTGAAGACATCACACTTTAGGATGCTGCCTTGTCAAAGGCCTCGTCTGACATAGAATGGCTCGAAAAGCTATTTGTCTATCTTTACTGAAGGCTTTTTTTCGGCCTATGCATTCCGCGCATCAGCTATGCAGGAGTACCAAATTTAGACATGAATAAAGTAATTTCTGCCCTATCAGACTGTTGTAGGTAGTATGTAGTCGACGAACCTATCACATGTGTCGACTTGTTTTTCATGAATATATTCCAAGATTTATCGTAATGATAATAATATTTTTGATTTACAAAGTATTTAGACACACTGATAAGGTTCGATCTGGTTGGATAACACAGATTTTAGTCTTTCATATAAAACAATTGTCAGGACTTTATATGCAATGGGCATGTATGCAGCATCCTTTTAAGTAGATGCTATGCTACATTCTTTATCGTACTAGGACTTGATTGACCGCTGCCTTTTATATTCAAGAACGGTTGGTGCGGTAGTTACTAAGTTATCCGCAATATGCTACCATAACAGGAGCGTTATAAATAGAAGCATTTGGTAGTGGTAGCTGAGAGAGCAAGTTAGAGTAGGCAGTGGCTATGTCTGGAGTTTGCACTTTGCGATCGGTGTGAATCTTTCTCTGTGGTTACTTATGTGCTTTTTTCATGCGCAATCTTTTGCCCACCATTTGCAACCAGGTAATGATATTAGTCAATGTAAGCATCACTGATCAGACGCACTTCCATAACACTAGCTTCTAAACACATGAATCAAGCCGTATTGAATCAGTTTTTATTTTTTTAACCACTGCATAACATTGACAATATAACATTTATCATGTGATATACACATATACACGCTTGCAACTCCAGTAGAATCGTAACACATGCACTAGAACAAAGTCAATGAGTTGATTGTTTGTTGCGCTAAAAAGAAAATGTGTATGGTTGGTTGTGGAATAACAAAGTAAACACTATTTTCAAGTTTCCTTGTGGGTATCTTTATACTGAAATCAAATGCTACTCATAACCATGTTCCATGCGGTAGCAAAGGTAACTCGTCTAAACACGTTCTTGAACTTTATGGCATGTAGACTGAACTTTCCGATTGAAGGACCAAGCATTTTCCTTAAATGTGTGATTATGATGGTTAAAACACGCGGCTATCATGTAGGAGATCAGATATCGATCCCTGCCTTAATCATGTACACTTCTTTCGTCTACAAATGGAAAGGTGCTAACCACTCAAATGTCACATTAAGTGATGTAATTTGAAAATAAATATGTGAGTAGTAATTTGACACTCCAGGAATGTTGAGAATATTATTGTTGGGATTATATGTAGTCACAAAAAATTATGAAAATGTTTTATGGATTCCAGAAATTTTAACTAAAATAAAATTTTTTTTGTGATTTTGTTATACTATGTTATGCAATTTATTAAATATGTTTATGAAATAACCGTATAAGTAACATATTGGTTAAGAGTAATAACAAAAACAAGAAAAAAAAATTTATGCGAAGTCTGGAAACGATTATATCGTCGGTATCCTGCAAAAGAGGTCTCAAGTCCCCTTTTTTGTGAAATGGACTACAAAAGTGTCCCAAAGGTCATAGTCATAGTACATAAACTTTTAATCATTAATAACTCAGAAACACAAAAAGTGAACTTGAGAAATTATTGCAGTATACCGACAATATGTACGACCAAAATACGTAATAAACAAAAATTGTTCAATTCTCAAATTTTTTACATAAATTTAAGTTTAGATAAGATCCAAAACAAAATCTAATTAAAGTGTTCACTTTATTTAACTTAAAAGTTAAGATGCAAATTTAAAAAAAATACTTCCAAATAATATAACACAAATATTACAACACATCAAACAAAATGTTGCAAACAAATAAAATAAACAGCATGGAAACAAAAAGAAAAGACTGAATTGCCCATTCAAATAACAATAACGCTAAAAAGTAGAACAAATTACAATCAACAAAAAATCACGTTTATTTAAAATATATAACAAATAATTTAAATTATTATACAAAATTATAAATTATAAACTTCAACAAAATGTCAGCAACTACGTTATCATCTTTATCAACAACATCATCACATACCGTGCCTGCCTGCCACAATATGTTAAGAAAACATATTCGCCGAAAATCTACGAGTTATATATCAAGCAGTTCAACTGTTAGCAGAAGTAGCAGCAGTAACAGCTATGGGAAATTAACTGTGCTGAATAATACACCAACACTGCCTTTAGTACTATACTTTATATTAAGTGTATTAGTTGTTAAGGTAAGTAAAAGTTCACTTTTAAAGAAAAAAATTATATTATAATTACTTATATGTCTTAATTCTATCAGTTCATATTAAAATTATCATAATATAATAAAAAAAAATATCCATAAATATCAAACAGTGCTGATGAGATAGCTTGGCAACTATCTAAATAGCTATCCTTCCAGCCAGCTGTCACCTAATCCATTCCACACAACTCTTATAAAACAAACTCTTTTAGCAATAATAGAAAATATCTTGAAATGAACGATGAAAGCAAATTCTCATTCTACTACATAGATCAGCAATACAAAACAAGAGTAATCCCTTAAATTCAGTAACTATGATCATAAATTTGTAATATTTTTATTTAGACTCATCGTAGTAAAATTTCAATGCAACAGAATATCTCCTTTCCCCTATTGATTTTTTTTTCTTATAGCTATAATATTCAATTTCCTCCTAGCATTCACATTATCATACAACCCTCGTTCATTTAAAAATTCTGTTCGACACCTCCTTCTTAAAATTTCTGTTGCCCCCAACACTGTAGTTTTGAATCTCACATCCTGGCTATGCGTAAAAACAAAATTAATGACCAACATTAACATTGTTAACTTTATAGTTTTTCATCTTAAGTATCTTTAAGTTTCACTAAGAAACAACAGAGAGGCTTTTCAGCAGCTTTTTTTTTTTGCCGTCGGCACCCATTGACAAAGAACATATAATAATTTTGCATCATTAGAGACGGTGGCAATGGCAATGCTGAAAGACAGCGAAAATTTATCGTCAAAATTATTATATGACTCACTGTAGAAACTTCGCATAGAGAGTAAGTAGACGGAGGCTAAGTTAGGTAGTACAAATTACTACTTAAATGACTATAAATCAGTTTATTTTAAATCGTGGGATTGAGTGCAACCTAGTAGTTACGGCGACAATGTTGGTAAATGTTTTTTCCTAACTGCCACTGTCGCATTCTTCTTTGTATTGAATGGTTTGTGGGTTTGCATTCATTTGCGTTAGTTAATTAGGTGTAAATTTTAAATGTTTATGTGCATTGCAGGTGGGTATGTTAGTCACAGATAAACGAATGCCTTGAATTTAAACTTTGAGTTGTTGCCTTATCGTCTAGTCTAATACAATATTTTATTGTGCAACTGCATGTTTGGAATTCTTGCGTATAGGTTGGCATTTTTGTAATTTTTTTAAGTAAATATGCATGTTCTAATTATGTGAGGCATTCCCCGTCACACATTTTAAAGTAGGTAGGTAGCACAGTTTATAGACGAAATTGATCGCGAAGCTTTTACTAGACTTTTACTGCAAAGTTACTGTCGACAACATCAGGGGAACCGCAGATGAAAGAAATGTAGATGACCGAGATAGGGACCCAGGAACCCTGGTCTGCCGCATGATAGTCGTGTATTCTCACCGTCATGCCAAAGTCAGCCCCAATGCGAGAAGCTTACCATTAATGGGGTGTTAAGGGTATATGTACCACATTATTATTTTTTGTTTTTGGACTGGTTTTGATTTATTTTTCTAGTTTTCAATAAAAATACAACGAAATTGTTTAGCGAATAGGAAAAATTTGAATTTAGATCGATAGTTCCAAATGTTGATATGGTTCTTACTGAAATATCTTGACGGTTGCATAAATCTTGTTGTGTTCATATCGCTTACCCATAACTAATATCCTTATTTGTATTCTATCATTTCAGATATCTGCCATAGGTAATTTTGAATTAGAAATTTTAGAAATGTCAAATACAAATAACCATTTGTTGAGCGGTTATTGCTGCGGTGTTCCTATCGAAATAAAAAATACAAAAACAACGGGTAAGTACAAAAACAAATTGTAAATTATTTTAAATTGTTTCACAGCAGAGCGCTAACAACTTAGATAAATCGAATGTAAATAGTTGCATCACTTAGGCCATGGTTAAGATACGGATATTCATATTCAATCAGTAGGTCAATAGGCGTCCCGAGGCGGACCGAGGACCCGTGGCAAAGGTGATCTTAATTCAAAGAGAGATAAAATGTAATACACAGGCAGGCATCGGCACATATAACACAGTACAACTTTTTTCAACTCATTGATTTGGGACTCAATTTTTAGTACTGCACGTGAAAGTAGCCCCAAAAAGAAGAAGTTTTGCGTAATTCGTTTTGTCAAGTTACATGACATAAAAATTTAATATCGATTTGAAGTTAGTAAGTATCGTATAGGGGAATTTGTCACGTTATAGACTCTTTTGTTAAAAAAATTAAGAATTATAATTTCTTTAATCTCTGTTTATAACGTTTCTATACACAAGCAACAGTTCCATTTTTCCATTCATCAAATGGACTAAAACGTATCAATTTATACAATACTTACTAACTTCAAATCGATATTAAATTATTATGGCATGTAACTTGATAAAACGAATGACGTAGAGTTTCTTCTTTTTGGGGCTACTTTCACGCGTTTTCAGAAATGAGTCCCTATGTAATTTAATCATGCATATAATATTTTATGAGTAGCAAATGATTATGTTAAAATACAGCAGCCGCACATACCCAAGGATTCCAAGCGGTTCAAACTTTTGCGCTCCGCAAAAAGTTCGTCACATCAATTTTAGATATCAGCTCTTTCACCTGGTCCATGCAAGGAAGCTTTGGTCGCTCCCTTTCGCCGCCCATCGGTTTTAGCGCCAAAGACTTTTTAGGTTGGATCATTTTCATTTATTCGTACAATGTGTCCAAGTCAGCACTTTCGGTCTGTTTGAACGAAATTGACGATGCCGATGTCGTTATTTTTCGAAGTATTTTTCTCTCAAAGACTCCCAGTATAGATTAATCCTTTAGCGGCATAATCCAAAATTCTGTGCTGTAGAGCAAGACAGGTAGGATCAGTGTCTGGTAGAGTTGGATCTTTATTCGTCGAGAGAGGGCTTTGTCTTTAGCAGTGGTTTGCGATCAATAGTCGTCTATTGATTTCCAGGCTGATGTTATTATTTTTGTTTATGTCAACGATCACGCAGCATCCCAAACTAGTAGACTCTTTGTTCGTTGAAACAAATATCACTAGACCCACTTCTGCATACTGCTTCTCAATGCTTGAAAAAGCCGTAGTAACATCTCGCAGTCCCCGGCCAATGATATATATATCGGCATACGCGAGCAGCATGAGACTTTTGTTGAAGATGGTACCATTCCTGTTTACTGCAGCCTTCATCTCCGCAAGATTATCTCCATTATAATGTTAAAGAGATCGCATAACAGGCTATCGCCTTGTTTAAAGCCTCGCTTGGTAGAAAATGGCTCTGTTAGATTTGTGTCTATTTTCACTGAAGACTGTCAATATCATCCGGCAAAGTCGTAAAAGTTTCGCGTGGATACCAAACTCAGCCATAGCATTTAAAAATTTCTGTCTTATCATACTGTCTAATGCAGCTTTGTAAGCGATAAAGAGATAGTAAGTGTCGATCTGCACTTCTTAGGTCTTCTCGGTCGTGGATTTACCAGGTCTAAAGCCACACTGATACGGTCCAATCATGTTCCCGAGAATAAGCTTTAGTTCACATAACACACTAGACAGGACCTGGTATTAGATGGGCAAAAGGCTGCTCCCTTGATAGTTGACATCGGGCATGCATTCCTTTCTTCAATTGGTGTTTTTAAGCTGGTGGATGCACGTTGCTAGCTCATCACCACCGGGCAGAAGCCCATCGGCTCCCGCAGCTTTATTATTTTTAAGCCTTGCAATTGCCGAGCTGATCTTGTTTTGGCTCGGTTGTAGACAATCTGGTGGGGATCCCTGTTCCAAAACCTTTACTTTTAACCTTCTGCTAGAGTTTTCGGGCCTCACCTCTATCCCTGTAGTTTTCGGCTCTCTCTTTTCATCCACAGACGCTTTTTTGCCTGAACAGGCGTTTCATCTCCCTCCTTTTCTCATTATAACGCTCCGTCACCGCACGCGTCTCTATTGGCTGCAGTTTGGCCTTGTACGCAGCATCCATATCTTTAGACATTGCGCGACATTCATCATTGTACCAGGGCTAATCTGAGCATGGTTTTTTATAACAGTGGTCGTAGAATTCGCAACATGCTGCAATGGGTGTCGGGAACATCAGAACTTTGTGATGTCTAGCTTGCTTTGCATTTGATTATGAGCGTTTTTAGCCCTACTTAATTGCGTGCGTACCTTTGCTGCTACAAGGTGGTGATCCGAGTCAATATTTGCACCGCGCATCACACCCACGTCCATAACGCCAGAGACATGCCTTCCATCGATTACCACGTGATCAATCTGGTTTCTTGTCTTTTAATCAGGGGATATCCATGTGGATATCTTTATGTAGGAATCTGGTTCCACTCACTACCATGGTTTTTCCCCACGCGAAGCTAACCAGTCTAAATCCGTTATCGGAGGTGTTGTTGTGTGGACTGAATTTTCCGACTGCTGGATCAAGAGCATCTTCCCTTTCGATTTAAGTATTACAATCTTCCAGAACAAATATAATGTCATGGCTAGGTCAGCGGTCATGTATTTCCTCCAGACGCTCATAGAATTCATCTTTAATGTCCGCGTCTTTGTCTCCCGTCGGGGTGTGTACACAAATCAGCGAGATGTAAAAATATTTCGGCCGGATGCGAATAGTGGCTATGCGGTCACCTACAGGGTTAAAATGCGAGACCAGGTGTCGAAGTCTCTTGCCGACTATGAAACCACATCCAAATTTGTGACTTTCTGCATGGCAGCTGTAAAAGATGTCACAGTTCTTTCGTCGTGTGCATCTCTGTCCCGTCCATATCATTTCCTGTATGGCGGTGATGTCAGCCTTGTATTTGTCGAGGACATCCGCCAGTTGGATAGAGGCACCATCTCTGTATAGAGTTCGGACATTCCAGGTGCATATCCTTAAATCATGGTTCTTATATCGTTTGGGGGGGTCGTCAACATTTGGGGGGTTCTTGTATTTTTTTCCCTCGTGTTTTGATAATACTTGTTTAAGAGAGTGGCTTATTAGGCCTCCTATCCCAGTTCTTGGGGCTGCCACAGCCACTATGAAAGCCTTTGTGTTGAACTTTAGTAACTTCTCCTTCATATTTCCTAAGACGCATCAGAGGCTACATGCCATTATGTTACTGCTCAACATTGCGCCTTCTCACATTTGCTACCACTGAACGGATGTTCATTGCCCGGGGAATACGTGATCTCTCGAACGTTTTGAGCCGCTTTGGAACCTCCAAATAGAGATTCAGGTTATTCCCAAGTGAATGACGATCAGAAAACTCATATTAGAAAATTTCCCATTCCCCCGAGTACTATCTGTGTACCAAATTTCCGCCCATAGGCTTACAATTTCCACAACAACAATAAAAAACATAGTATACGATATTTTCCTCACGGCATACCGATATATAAACGTGTTAAAATATATAAAAAATGCTAAAATCCAACTTGAGTAAACAACTTCGTATGGCTATTAAATTATTAACGCAGCAATCTTGACAAAACGAATGATGAAGAAGTTCTTATTTTTGGGACAACTTTCATGCACAATTCTCAAAATTGAGTCCCAAATCAATGAGCTGAAAAATGTTGTACTGTGTTTCTACTACATAACTAAAAATCATAAATAAAAGTTAGTCGCAAATTTTGTAAATTTTGGATTACTGTTTTTCTTGTAGGAATAATTTTCTTTTCCCTTTTGCTATAGTCTAGTCTACATTAACATTTGTTCTTCTTTTTTTTAGATTGTCCACCGTGCTCAACAGCTTTCCGCTTGTGTCTTAAAGAGTATTCAGCTGTCGAGCAGGGTACTCCCAGTATATCCACAGGATGTCCATTCGGCAACTCTACCACCGATATATTAGGTGGATCTAGTTTTGTCCTAAGCGATCCAGTTAGTGGTGCCATGGTATTGCCATTTACATTTCGATGGACGGTAAGTGATACAAAATATATATGTATAAGAAATACAAAATTGTTAAAACAAAATGGAAATAGAAAAAAAATAGTTTATAAAAGGTATTAAGGATGTTATGGAACTTTGGTATACAGATTCATGTTGTACTCAACTAGGTCTACCACATGCACTCACCAAGTTCTTAAAAATTTTTCCATTCTGTAGTAGAGTATTATGAAAATAGTTTTATAAAACGTTAAAGTTGTGTTGTTTTCTCCTTCAAATTTATAAATAACATGTTATTTACATTTGCTTTTTTATTTAGGAATTTTGTCTACAATCTACTGTTTTTATTTCTAAGCTTGTTTCTAATATTTGCGCCAAATCATTCTTTTAATTTTATTTCAATGAAGATAACACATAAACAAAATTGTTGTGACTGTTTAGAGCTAGTGATGTCATATTAGTTTCTAAGCAAAACATACAAATATGTTTGACACATGCCAAAACCGCAAAGAATTGATAAAACTTTACTACATAATATAAGTCTGTATGGATTATACGATTACTACTACAAAAAATATATGTAGTTAAATGTAGTAGTGATTATTACGTAGGACACATGAACTTATCTGCATAAGACGGCCGGCTCCACGGAAACTGACACAGTTGCTACTATAGTTTAATGCAGTTAAATTTATTTTTGCTGTAAAAACATAAGTTTGGAAAACTTACATTGGAAATCTCTTTAAATTGCTGTATTATCTAATGAAAAAGTCTAGCTACGTATGTAGTTATGAATGACAGACGAAGAAATGGGGGTAATATAATACCAATTCCGGTATTTTATTCATTTTAATGTAACAAAAATTGACTTCGAAGTCACAAGTGATCAAAGGGGAAAACGGAGTCATCAATATGCCAAGAACAATGTTATGGGTTTTGTTTCGATGGGATACCAAATAACAAGGCAGTTAAAATATATTTGGGCCATACGTAGGGTGCACCGATTAAAACAAAAATTTGGTGTTCTGAAGTTATTTTTGGAAAATCTAATTAATGAAACTTGAGAACATCGAGTGGTTTACCCCACCTCTTATGTCACGTAGCATACAAATAGCCTAAATGAACCATTTACTTCCACGTGAATACTTTTTTTCAAGTACATAGAATGCATTTAAAATTCCTCACCTATAAATTGTTAATTTAAACCAAAATCAAAATAAAGATAATGTATAGGGCGAACCCCCGACCCAAAACGAGATCAACACGGCTTAAAAATAACAATAAACCGTCGGCAGAGCTTTTTAAAACCGGCTGCAGTGAGCTGGCACTGTGCATGAACCAGTTAATAAACACGAATTGGATCAAGCAATGCATGCTCGATGCCTGCAATCTGAATGTTCTATGTCCTGTGCTTAAGAAAGGCGATTAATGTGTGTCTAACAACCATCGCGGGATCAACCTTTTAGCCATCGCATGCAAAGCCCTGTCTAGTGTTTTATGTGGAAAACTAAAGCCCATGCTAACGAATCTGATTGGACCTTATCAGTGTGCCTTTAGACCTGGTAAATCTACGACCGACTAGATATTCACACTACGACAAATCCTGGAGAAGACCCAAGAAATGCAGATCGACACTTACCATCTCTTTATCGAATGCAAAGCTGCATTGGCAAAAATCTGACAGAGCCATTTGCTACCAAGCGAGACTTTAGAGAAGGCAATGTTTGTCATGCGATCTTTTTAACATCATAATGGAGATGATCATGTGGAAGGCAGCTGAAAACATAACTGGCACCAACAAAAGCCACATGCTGCCCGCGTATGTCGATGACATAGATATCATTGGCCGATGACTGCGGGATGTTACTGCGGCCTTTTCGAGCATTGAAAAGCAGTCGGCAAAAGTGGGTCTTGTGATTAATGAGGACAAAACCAAGTTATTTATTTCAACGGACATAAAGTTTACTCGTTTGGGACGCAGCGTGAACATTGACAACTATAACTTTGAAGTGGTTTATGATGTTGTCTACCTTGGCTCCGCCATGAATAAAAATAATAATATCAGCCTGGAATTCAAGAGACGAGTATTGATCACAAACAACTGCTATTATGCGCTAAGCAAGCGTTTTAATGATAAAGCCCTCTCTCGACGAACGAAGGTCCAACTTTACCAAACACTGCTCCTACCTGTCTTGCTCTACACCGCAGAATCCTGGGTAATGATGTATGCGGATAAAACTATACTGGGAGATTTAGAGAGAAAAATACTTCGAAAAATATTTGGACCCATCATCGTTAACGGCGAGTACCGTCGTCGAATGAATCATGAGCTGTACAATAAGCGCGTTCAAATAGACAGAATGCGATGGACACGTTGTACGAATGGACGAAAATGCTCCGGCTCGAAATGTCTTCTGCAATAAACTTGATGGGCAGCGCATGAGAGGCCTACCACAATGGACCAGGTAAAAGAGCTGTTATCTGATGTGAAGAAATAACCATGGAGCGCAAAAGACCGAAGCTCTTGAAGTACTTTTCTATGTGCGGATACTGATGGATAAAAGAATGGAAATTATGGACATGCACCCCTCCCATATATCCTGAAATGGAAAAAACTTACATTTATCAATTTGTTGTTGGTATAGAACCAAATTTGGCTCGATTTTTCTGTAATGTTACTGACAACTCCATTAAATTATATGAAATTATCTCAACGTCTGACACGTCCACCTCTCATATATTCTGAAATTGAAAAAACTAATATTTTCCCAAATTGCGGTTGGAATTCAACCAAATTTGTCCCAATTTGTCTCTGATAGCTGTATTAAATTATATTAAATTATTTAAAAGGACACGCCCACCTCCCATATATCCTGGTAGGAAAAAAATTTACATTATTCAAAATGAGATGCATTCACATAATTGTGAATAAAACCGTAACGCGATAATCAATTTTCATGATATTTGTCTCATTATGTTCATAGGTTATGTGACATTACGCGAATGTAGTAAGACTTTACATTTTTTTTTAGTTTTGGATTTTTTTTTATTATTTTTTTTATAAAAATATTTATAATTGCGATACTGTTGACTATGTAGAGAATTGAGATACGAACAGATTAAAGGCATTTTAATTCCTAAATTTTGGATTTTTCTTTTCGTTAAAATGGGACTAGTCGTTCTTGATTTTTCAATTTTTTTTATCACAATTGTTTAAAACTCTTGCGGCCGTCCATCGACCTTAAAATCCCTTACGCGATATATTGATGGGTTTCAAAGTTATCATGATCAGAAAAGAATAAAATTTATGAAAAATGTTCCAAAATAAATAATTTTTTTAACTCTACCTAAAACTATTAAAAATACACTTGACTGTTTCCGTCGGTGCAGCGACGATATGTAATTTTCTTTTTTCCTAAGAGCTATAAATTCGATCAAAGTTTGCATGCATAAAAATTATTTTATGCCATCACCCTTTGCAGATTATCTGACTTAAGAACAAAAATGAGCTACAGCAGTCTGACATCCTGTTAGCTCCTATAAAATTAACCTATTTTCCAGAAAATCTCTCCATCGTACACAATTATTAAATGGTTATTTGTTTTGTAATAAAACCATCCACATTTTAATCAAACTCCAACTACAAAGCAAGTTTTAACAAAACTAAATAGCATGAAATTTCCGATTAAAGTACTATTCATTCTGAATTTCATACGACTACCTAAGATGGTTCAGCTTAAGACGTTCCATCAAATACGAGTACTGATGATTCACTCTTTGTATCAAACTTGAAAACAGTAACAGTTAGATCTAACTATGAATTGTATGAATCTGCTTGTACATTGTGTGCAAAGCAACTTATTGCTGAGCCATCGACCATCCGCATATCCCTCTCTCCCCCTCTCTCTCCCTCTCTTTCTCCCACTATATATCATGTGGTTGTGTTACGCTTAAATTGAGGTGTTTCTCGCTTGAACCTTTTAATCTTAGAAAAGTAATTAAAAATATGTGCCTTTCCTTTTTAGTGTTTAACAAGATCTCAGCTTGAAAGCTTGTCTGTGCCTGTTTTTGAGTGTGTGTGTGTGTGTGTGTGTGTCCATTTGTTGCCATATTCCTTGGTCTGTCTTTTGTTCGCTCCACCACCATCTACTTGTGCCGGTTGATGGCTATAAACCTTAATTTCACCTTAGGTTACTTAGTTCTGCCGCTACTACTTGCCACTCGAGGTTGCCGCTTGTTGACTGACTGCCTGTAACTTTGTTGTTGTTGTTGTCGATATTGTTGTTGTTGCAGCATTTATGCCGTGCTAAATCCCATTAATTTTTGGATTAATGATTAAAGAATATATCGGTATGTTTGTAGGTATTGTTATTTTCCACTACATAACAAAAAATTAATGATTTTCAAAAACTACGGGTAGCTTATGAAAACCACATGAGGCTTTCTTTAAACCTTTTTTTTCATATTTCTGCATGATGTATTATTTGTAGTGGCAAGATCTTGAGTTCATATTCTCATGTTTTCGAAGGGGGTGTAAAAAGTTTAGAATTTACGGGGGGAAAATGTGCGGATATTTCAATTTTTTATTAAGTAAAATTTATACCAACAATAAAAAACTTTTCTAATCATTTAGCCAAATTTGATGTATCATTAGATACACTAAGACAAACTAATCAGTATAATCGATGAACTCTTACCAACAACACTGTCTAAAAATAGATAACTATATATCGCATTTGGTTCTCACACACACAAATTTTTAAAATATTTTATTATATGGTTTTATGGTTATTTCATTGAAAATTTATATTTATGGCATTAACGCCTAATACAATTATTGCAAGGTGTGTTCTACTACACATGACTCACATAACGTTTGTACTCCAAATTGTATTACGACCAGACACTTGATACATTTGCACAATATGAATAAGTTTGTTAAAAAATGTTAATATAATTGTTAATAACATAAAGTCAAAGTTTTAAGTAGATATTAAAATAAATTTTTAATTTTATAGGAGAACTGGTGAGAACAACTTTAAGTTTCTTCACGTTCTAAAACCAAGAGCCAGTTAATATTACTCTATAAGGACATAGGGTGGGAGTATATGTAATTCAGAAAATTTGACTGAATTTTTTGTCTTAGTTTGATATTCAGTTTATCCCCTTTAAAAGTTTTTAATCCAAATTGACGAATAATTATTTTATAAAATAATGTTTGAATGCACTTGATTGAACAATCATGCAAACAAACATTCATCATATCAAAAGACTTAAGACACAAACACGTTTGCGTTATAAATTGTATTGATAAGATAATTTCTCCTATTGCAAATAGAATTTGATTTACAAGTTTAGTGCGATGAGAGTTATGTTGCCAAACTATCTATTCAACACCCTTTATTGTGACTTCTCCATCATCATCACAAAGCTTAATTGTTAAAAGCTCCATGAAACAATCGACAAACCACACACACTGGTTCGAAAATGGAATTAATAATCCACACAAACTCTTGTCCACGCTTTTGTCCATAGGACGAAATTGCACAAAGAATTGTTTAAGAGCAAGTCCCAACCCAGTTACCACTCGTGTTTTATTTTCTCTTATTTTGGTTTTCTTGATCTCCAAATTGGTAATTTCTGAAGGATAAGAAAGGTATGAAGTGATTGGCAAAATCATTGTCCAACTGATATTGTAAATGATAAAGATTGGAACTGTGTTTAGATTTCTGAATTTCAGCCTAAGCCCTTTCTACTATATTTATCTTCAGATAACTTCTGACAGTTGCAGAAATCTACGGCTTTTGCAATTATCCATGTTACATGTTAGTACTTCCATCTAGTCGTCAACACAGTTGTACGGCTTCTAGTTATACATATTACCACTTTTTGTATCACATAGACGCCCTTAGCAAACAATGTCGCAATGGAATTAAGGAATGTAACTACAAGGCGAATAATGGCAACAAATCAGAAGCTTTCGGAAACACACGAGCCCAAGTGTTTAGACAATGTTTCAGAAAAAAACAAAAACATTTAATTTAATTCTTTTAACAGGTTTCGTTTAAGTTCCACAAAGGAAAAACTAAAAAAAAAAACAAATAACATCAAATTATATACAGGCACACAAGAAGACATAAAAACGTTTGCGCATGCGCAAAGCTCACACAATTACCAGCAAGTACTCAGGCCGGGTACGTTTTTTTCTTGTTTGTTTGTTTGTTATGTCGTCCCGGCTTTGTTGTTAACTTCTTTATTGTGCCTACTTTAGTTTGTATGTGTGTGTGTTAGACAATTCAGACCGTTGTTGTTGTAACACACAACACACAATTCATGCATTAGGCGTTTAAATGCTGCTTAACTTTAAGCATGAGTGTGTGCACTTGTATATGGCGGACTGACTGGTGTAGAGTTTATATCGAAAGCCTACAGCAAAAGACAATTTTCCCACGAAACAGGTTGTTTAAACAAAACAACAAATATCGCACTGAATGACGAATGTCTGTCCAACTTATAACCATAAGAGCTTTAATACTTTATCGGAGATGGTTGTGATGTTGAACTGAAGACAGTTTATGACAAATTGTGCGAGGGAAGAAACACAATGTGACTGTTGTGAACATAATGTCAATATTTTTGGTATTTTTGAAGTTTAAATATATTAAATAAAAAACAAATGCAATATTTTTAAAAAAATTTGATGTCATCAAAATCAAATTGTCTTCGAATAATTTGGGAAGTGAACAGCATCAACGTATTAAAAATATTAAAAATTTAAAAATATTTAAAATATTAAAAATATTAAAAATATTAAAAATATTAAAAATATTAAAAATATTAAAAATCTTGTTTTGTTTTGTTGATCTGTATGTGTTAATAATGATGTGTTTTCATTGTTCGGTTCAAGACCTATTCTATTATTGTTAATAGAATTTTTTTTACTTTTTACCATTTCACATAACTCTTGTAAAACAAATTCTACTAGCAATAATAGAAAAGATCTTGAACCGACCAATGAAAACACAATACTAAAAATATTAAAAATATTAAAATAATTAAAAATGATATTGTCATAGTTCGGTTTGAGATCATTTCTATTGGCAATTATTTATTATTGCCAATAGTTTTTTACTCAAGAGTGTGAAATGTATTATGTTGACAGCAGGTTAGGCGTATAACGTTATTTCGGCATTCACCACAATGAGAACTTCTCCCAACGGTGCGAAGAAAGCATCCTCGAAGCGCACAACATGCCAGCATAATACACACACAAGCCCTTGCCTATGCAATAATAAATAATTGCCAATAGAAATGATCTCAAACCGAACTATGACAATATCATAATTCATTAAAGATCAACAAAAAACAAAATCAAGAACAACGAAACACTGACGGTACGCAGAACGGGGTTGGCACTTTGTCAATAACAAAACTCCTGTGCAATTGTGTCCGATGGACACATGCATAGGCAAGGGCTTGTGTGTGTATAATGCTAGCATGTTGTGCGCTTCGAGGATGCTTTCTTCGCACCGTTGGGAGAAGTTCTCATTAACTTTGAGATGCTTTCTTCCCTTAAGGTTTGTGATGATAGAGGAGAAGGCACAGCAAAGGGCGCTGACGAGGCATTGTGGTGAATGCCGAAATAACGTTATACGCCTAACCTGCTGTCAACATAATACATTTCACACTCTTGAGTAAAAAACTATTGGCAATAATAAATAATTGCCAATAGAAATGATCTCAAACCGAACTATGACAATATCATAATTCATTAAAGATCAACAAAAAACAAAATCAAGAACAATAATTAAAAATATCAAAAATTTTAAAACTATTAAAAATAAATATATTTAATTTTAAAATTTTTGCTATTTATAATATTTAAAATTTTTAATTTTTAATTTTTAGTATTTAATATTGAATTTTTAATTTTTAATTTCATATTTAAATATATTAAAATAATAATATTTAATATTTAAATATTATATTAAAAATATTAAAAATATTAAAAATATTAAAAATATTAAAAATATTAAAAATATTAAAAATATTAAAAATATTAAAAATATTAAAAATATTAAAAATATTAAAAATATTAAAAATATTAAAAACTAGCTGGCCCGGCAGACTTCGTCCTGCCTCCAAATTTTTGCAAAATATGTTGAGTGTAGTTGAAATCTAAAAACAATTGGTTTATTTTTTTGACCTCTAAAATATTTCAATTTAAAGGGCGAGGTTTTCCCGGACAAATTCTGTTATTCATATATCTTAAAGATTATTATATATTATTATAAAAATTGCTAAAACGGATCAGCAGTGTCGTCCATGTTGTGATGAAAACTTACTTATTGATAGGCATATATTCTAAAACCACATTTTTAATCCGATTGACTGACATATAACTTTCTGCGTTGGTGTACTGGGTGATTGTACCTTTTTATCCAAAGGAGTACGAATTTCCAAAAATGCCTTCATTAGGCTCAGCAACCCCATTAACCGTATGGTCTGGGTGATATCAACAGTTATTCCTATTTTCGTTATTGTCCCCTAAAATTTTTTAATGGGAAAAACACTTTGTGAACCTCTCTAATTCAGTAGGAAGTGCGCCATTATGAAAGTTAGTCATTCTTCTTTAAGCCTTTTTGCGGTCTGGGTGACCATCTACAGCCAATCCTTAACTTTCACTGAAATTTTGGGACAAATGGGGTCAACCGTTTTCACAATTAGTGGTGACATCAAAATGTACATCTTTTTTATGTATATAGACTTCTGAATAAGTATGATGTTAAAATAATATAATAACTATGATGTTAAGTGTATCATAAGCTAAACACCGGCAACTGGTTCCAAACATACATTAAAATTTTTCTCCTGCCAAAAAAATCATATATTTTAAGTTTAAGTAAAATCGTACAATCGATATTTAAAATTTTCTCATGCCAAAAAAATCATATATTTTAAGTTTAAGTAAAATCGGACAATCGATATAAATTTTCGAAATAATTCAACCCCAGCCAAATCAACTGCGGGTCCATATATACAAAAAAAATCTCATAATAAAACAAATATACATTGTAAATTTCAGTCAAATTGTTTAATTCGTTAACATTTTCATTACAATTCCACCATAGCGACATCAACCGGGTCAATTAATACAAAAAATTTTTTCTCAAGGTTCCACAAACATAAATACTAAATTTCAGTTAAATTGGTACATGCATTCAAATTTTCGATATAAATCCACCCTAGTGCCATCTACCGGGTCCATTTGTACATACGATTTTTTCTAATGATCAAACAAACATAGATTCTGAATTTCAGTTAAATTGGCCCATTAGTTAAAATTTTGATTGTAAACCGACCCCAGCGCCACCTACCGGGTCGATTTGTACATAAAATGATTTGTCATGATCAAACGAATATCCATTCTAAATTTCAGTAGAATTGGTACATGCATTCAAATTTTCGATATAAATCCACCCTAGCGCCACCTGGATTTGATTTTTTTCAACACAAACAATCTACGGAAAATTTCGAATCGATTAAAAAAAAATTCAGCCAAATCGCTCCAGCCGTTCTCAAGTGATGGTATCACATACGTGGACCATTTCATTTTTATATATATAGATATTTAAAATAATAAAAATATAAAAATATTTAAAATATTAAAAATATTCAAAATATTAAAAATATTTAAAAAATTTAAAATATTTAAAATGTTACAACTTTTAAAACTATTAAAAATATTGCAAATGTTACAAATATTAAAGATATTACAAATATTAATAATATTAAAAATATTAAAAATATTAAAAATATTAAAGATATTACAAATATTAATAATATAAAAAACATTTAATTATTAAAAATATTTATTTATTAACATTAATTTTAGTTTGTCACTATAGCACTATACAGTTACTCTCTATTGATGTCAAATGTTCATGTTAAGTAATCGATTAGCACTGCAATTTGTCCATCATTTATCTTTTCACAACTGAACGCTATATTTTGGCAAACTGATGAGTATCTCACGTTTTTGTTCTAAGATCTTCTTTAGTTCTCCAAACTTATTGTGTGAAGTCAACTAAAACGACACTATACTCTACACTTTAACAGTAAAAAAACACCATCTTGAACCAAACCTCTAGCAATAGCACCTCTTAACCTTTTTCCTCTTTAATGTTGTTTGGGGTTACTACTAATTTCTTTGAAAGTCAGTTGAAAATGTATCCATTGACATAAAACAAATACCAGCAGCTACTGTTAAATGTTTGTTTCTAATGTTGCTGTCTTACAAACGAAATTGCAACAAATTGACAAAATAATTTAACCTTAGGGGTAACCTTGTTTATTTGAATTGTCTTAAAGTTGCTGTAATAGTCTCCACCTTTCGGTTTTTGTTTTTGTTTTACATTTACATTTTCTTAACATTCATGCTAATGTTGTATTGTTTTTGTTTCTCTTTTTTTTTCAGAAATCATTTACGTTAATACTACAAGCACTGGATATGTACAACATATCGTATCCAGGTATGTATGGGGGCAAGCAATATAAAATCACATGTGTTGACAAACTTTTTAAATTAGAAGAGAGAAAATTTTTGGAAAATTAAACTTATAAATGAACTCTTAATATAAAATTATTTTAAACAATAAAATTTGTTTATTTTTTTTATCTCCAAACATTGCCAACTGCAAAAATATTGTGAAATTGGAATATGTTTGGTTATGTTACCTTTGGATTTCTACAAAAACGGAATTTTCTCTATTAACTCGTTCAACATCACCACAATAACCGCTCCACACACATTAATATGCTTTAACATTATAATCCCCATCCAGACTCCGAGAGGTTAATTGAAGAAACCTCTTTCTCCAGCGTCATTCTACCATCACCTGAGTGGAAGACTTTAGATCACATTGGTCGTAATGCTCGCATTACCTATCGTGTCAGAGTGCAATGTGCCCCAACGTATTACAACACGACATGTACGACATTTTGTCGTCCACGTAATGATCAGTTTGGTCATTATAATTGTGGGCCACAGGGTGAGAAGATATGTTTGCACGGCTGGACGGGTGACAATTGTGAGAAGGCCGTATGTAAGCTGGGATGTGATGCTGTGCATGGCAAATGTGACAAGCCAGGTGAATGCGAGTAAGTACAAATTGAAGTTATTATAACATATAAGTTATATTTTTGTTGCTGTCGTTGTTGTATACATCCATTAATGTCGTTTGCATTTCTAATTACTGGTACAGTTAGAAATGTTATGAGGAAGTCATATTCATTGAGGTCTACAGGTTATAAAAACAATAGAAAAGGAAATGACCATAATATGACAGCAAATGTTGTTGAATTGGGTGGGATTGTAAAATATGACAAAATCTTATAAACATAATATCTTATAAACAAATATAGGTCATTATCTCATATATGGGATGCTATATAAATAAAATGTCCCATATTTTACAGTCCCACCCAATTCCTCCATTAGTAGCATCGGTCTTTTGAGACCCGTATATGGTTCTTCACACCAAGTTGAGATAACAGTTGTTTTACCATCAAGCCAAAGAAACATTGATCGCCACACCCCATTGCCGCCAATCGTATTTATTGCTGAAGACCCCTTCAGGGGGAGCATTTTCATCAATTAACACAACGTGTCCAAACCAATGCTTTCGGTCTATTTGAACATGCTTGACTACGACGATGTCGTTATATAGCTCTGCAGATACATGACGACGATACTCGCCGTTAACGTTAATGGGGCTAAATATTTTGTGTTTTTTTTCTCGTAGACTCCCTGAACAGATTGACACGCCTGGCATTATCAGAATTCTGCATGACAGATAGGAGCGGTGTCTGATGGAGTTAGATCTTTGTTTATCGAGAGAGAGCTTTGTCATTAGATCGCTTACTCAGCGCATAGTAGCAGCGGTTTGCGATTAATACTTGTCAAGCCAAGGTAGGCAAAATCGTCCTAAATGAGTAGACTCTTTGTTTGTTGAAACAAATAACTCGATTTAGTCCTCATTTATCACCAGACCCACCACTATCGACAGCTTCTCAATGCTCGAAAAGACCGCAGTAACATCCCGCAATACTGATATCTATATCATCGGCATACGCTAGCAGCATGTGACTTATTAAAGATGGTACCAGTCGAGTTTACTGCAGCCTGCTCATGATCATCTCCATTATGAGTTTAGAGAGATCATAACAGATATTCGCCTCGCTTGGTAAAAAATGGTCAGTCCGATTTTTGTCTATTTTACACAATTTCCGTCATATCGGACTGTCGAGTGCAGCTTTATAGTCGATGAACAGATGGTAGGTGTGGATCTGCATTTCTTGGATCTTCTTTAGGATTTGTCATAACGTGAATATCTGGTCGGTTATATTTGCTAGATCTATATCCATATTGATAAGCTCAAATCGGTTTCGTTAGAATTGGCTTTAGGTATTCACATAACACACTAGATATGACACAAAGCTGATCCAGCGGTAGTTGCTGCACTCACTTGGATCGCCTTTCTTGAGCACGAGACATGGGACACTCAGATTCCAATCATCGGGCATGCACTCCCTGAGCCAAATCGTGCTTATGAGCTGGTGCATGCATGTTACCAGTTCATCGCCGCCGGCTTTAAAAAGCTCTACCCGCAATCGCCGTGCTGATCTCTTTTTGGCTCGGTGGTGAACAGTCTACTCCATCGTCGATGATTGATGTGATTTCGTCACTTATGCTGCCTTCGGGAACGAGTAGAGACCGAAAGTGTTACCTTCATATGTCGGTCCTTACAGGTGGGGAATCCCTGTTCCGAAACCTTTACTTTTTATCTTTTGGTAGAACTTTCGGGCCTCACCTCTATCCCTGTAGTTTTCGTTATCCTGGCTCCCTCTCTTTTCTTACACAGACGCTTTTTCCGCCTGAACAGGTGTTTCATATCCCTTCTTTTCTCTTTATAACGCTCCGTCACCGCACGCGTCGTACAGTCGTTGCGGCAGTGGTCATAGAGTTCGCAATATGTTGTGTCGGGAACATCAGAACTAGGGGGGTTTGTTTGGAGTAATTTAGAGAGTTGGTTGAAGTAGGCATTGGCTATCTCGGTGGTGTGCAGCTTTGTGATGTCTGGCTTCCTTTGCGTTTGATTACGTATGTTTTTTGCACTACTTAATCGTGTGCGTACCTTGGCTGCAACTATGTGGTGATCCGAGTCAATATTTGCACCGCGCATCACACCCACGTCCATAACGCTTGAGACATGCCTTCCACCAAGTACCACGTGATCAATCTGTTTTTTGTATTTTGTTTGGGAGATATCCAGGCTGCTTTGTGGATATCTTCATGCAGGAATCTGGTTCCATTCACAACCATGTTTCTTGCCGACGCGAAACTAAGCAGTCTAAAGCCGTTATCGGAGGTGTTGTTGTGCAGACTAAAATTTCCAACTGCTGAACCAATAGCATCTTCCCTTCCTATTTTATCATTAAAATCTCTCAGAACAATTTTAATGTCATGTGCAGAGCAGCGGTCATATATATCCTCCAGGCGCTCATAGAATGCATCTTTGATGTCATCGTCTTTGTCTTCCGTCGGGGCGTGTACACAAATCAGCGTAATGTTGAAATATTTCGCCCGGATGCGAATGGTGGCTATACGGTCACTTACAGGGTTAAACCGCGAGACCAGGTGTCGAAGTCTCTTGCCGGCTATGAAACAACATCCAAATTCGTTTCTTTCTGCATGGCAGCTGTAAAAGATGTCACAGCTCTTTCGTCGTGTCCATCCTTGTCCCGTCCATCTCATTTCCTGTATGGCGGTGATGTCACCTTGTATTTGTCGACGACATCCGCCAGTTGGATAGAGGCACCATCTCTATATAGAGTTCGGACATTCCAGGTACATATCCTTAAATCGTGGTCCTTATATCGTTTACGGGGGTAGTCAACATTTGGGGGTTTCTTATTTTTTCTTTTCTTTGTGTTTTCATAATAATTGTTTTGTTTAGGGATAGTGGCTTATTAGGCCACTGCGCCCGATCCTAGTTTCTTGGGGCTGCCAAAGCCACTAAGACAGCTTGTGTTGAGCTTCAGTAACTTATGTTACCTACTTCCTAAGACGCATCGGTGTTAGCATGCCGATTAGGTTACTCAACATTTCGCCTTCTCACATTTGCTTTCACTGAACGGATGTTCATTCAACCCATTCCGTTCCCATTCAACCGATGTAGTCCATATTTATTCCAGAGTTAAATTTTTAGTTAAATACACAAAATTTGACTGAATTAAGTGTACATACAAAAAAGATATGTATGTAAAACTATGAGGTTGAATTCGGTCATTTATATGGGAGGTACCAGAAGGGGGTGGGCTATTCTGACCATTTACAATCCCATTACTTAATTTTAGAAAATATTAATACTGGTAAATTTTTATCCAGAACAGTTAGGTTTTACTCGAGTTATAGTGCTCACCAGACAGACGGACATAGCTCAATCGTCTTAAAAAGTACTGAACCGAATGTGGTCTTAAGTTACTTGGGGTCTAACTTGTCTCCTTTAATTTGTTACAATTTTTATACCATTACCCTTAGGGATGAGGGTATATATCATTTGATACAAAAAAAAAAAGTGTAACGCATTAAAGGAGACGAGTTAGACCCCAAGTATCTTAAGACCAAATTCGTTTCAGAACTTTATAAGAAGAATGAGCTATGTCCGTCTGTCTGGCTGGATGGCTGGATGGCTGGTCAGCAGGATAACTCGAGTAAACCTTAACGGATCGGTATGAAAATTTACCAGTATTAATATTTTTCGAAACGAACTAATGGGATTGTAAACGGGCAGAATAGACCCACCCCTTCTGGTACCTCCCATACAAAATTACCTATTTTTGGATAATTAATATTTCTTCCATAGCTGCCAAAAAGACCATCGGTAGAAAAACCCAATAGTAGAAAAACCCTAAGAAAGCCAAAACCTTTGCTACACCCCTTCTGGTACCTCCCATACAAATGACCGAATTGGCCCTTATAGTTTTACATACATATCTTTTTTGTAAGTAAACTGAGATCACTCAAATTTTGCGTATAATGTTCGCTTAGGAAAATTTGACTCAGGAATGAACATGGACTATATCGGTTCACGCCTTCTGGTACCTCCCATACAAAATTAACTATTTTGGGAAAATTAATATTTCTCCCATAACTTCTAAATGGACACTTGTGGGGTAATGAAAATAGGTCGGATAATTTATCTTGTGATAGGACCCATAACCTCAGAAAACCCAACTATTTGATGCACCCCTTCTGCAACCTCCCATACAAATGACCGAACCCACGCACATAATCTCGCATACATATCTTTTTTTTGTAAGTACACTGAATTCTGTCAAATTTTGCGTAAGTAGTACAGTTATGAAAATATGAATCAGGAGTGAGTATGGATAATATCGGATCACCCCTTCTGGTACCTCCCATACAAAATGACCTTGCTTGGAAAAATAATATTTCTCCCATAATTTCTAAACCGACACCTGGGGAATAATCAAATTTGGACATCTAATTTATCTTATAATATGAGTATAGTGTTCAAATACTTGAATTTTTCAGAAAACCGGTTTCCGGTTTATTCGAAAAATATCTTTTTCCAAAAATTCGGTTTTTGAGTACCTGATTAAGTAAAAAACCGAGTTAACCGGTTTAGTTCGGTTTCGGAAATTGTAAAGTAAATCCAAATATAAATAAATATGAACACATATGAATATCGATACCTTAATTCTAAAGAATGCTAAGTTAACTTAGCATGTTTGCAATTAATATTTCTTTTTCTTCAATTTATATTTTATATAAATCTCTGGATGATCAGTTCATCCAAACTGAAGTTATAAGGATATTTGAACTTAACATATAAGTGCAATCTTTATTACTCAAAACCTTTAATCGCGTTTCCTGTAAAACTTAAGTTTTAAACTAAGCATGGTTTAGAATTAAGGTATCGATTTTATCCAAAATTAGACTTCTTTTTTCAAATGGACGCTTAGTATGGGAAATAAAGGCACTAAAAATGTTTCATGTGAATGTCGACAACTTCCCATCCATTTCAATGTGAGATCCTAATCAATTTCAACTGTATGATTTTTAAACATCTATTTGCGATTTGACACCGTGTTTAATAGATAACTGCACAAAGTTTTTCATGAATATCAACACGCTCCCCACCCATTTCAAGTTGAGTTTCCAACCTTTTTTAAGATGATCATAAATGATGGTTCTATTTGCGATCGGACACATAGTTTGAACGTTTTCACATGAGTATCGACGACTTCCCAGGCATTGTAAGATGAGATCCAACTATATTTTATTGATTTCACAACTTTTGTATAATTATCACAAATTAAGCTCTTTTTTGCGATTGGGTACTTAGTTCAGGAGATATCGACAAATGAATGTTTTTTATATGAATGCAGACTGCTTCCCACACAATTAAAGGTGAGAGCAAACAGCCATCTAGCAGCATTTTGTAAACAGATTCCTCTGAAATTTGCCCAAGAATATCGGAAAAGTATAAACAACCTTTATGCCGACTTGCCTAGAACTAACCTAATAATGTTCTGTTGAAATGCACCTTTTTGGAAAAACCGGTTAACCGACATTAAAAAACCGGTTAAACCGGGTATACGAAAATAGCAATTTTGAGGAAACCGGCGTACGGTTTCGGAGAAAAAAACCGGTTAGGCGGTTTTCGGTTTCGGTTTTGAACACCCTAAATATGAGCTAAAACATCAGAAGCACTAGTTATTTGACACACCCCTTCTGGTACCTCCCATGTAAATAATCGATATTGCCCATTTACATACATATCTTTTTGTATATATACTGAATTCAGACAAGTTTTGCCAAGGTAAGCGTTCATTGTACGTTGATTTACGAAAAAAAAGCAGACACGTTGTTCTGACCGTAATTGTACCTCCTGTACAAGTAAGTCAAATTTATTACGGTTTTGCTCCACAAGCAGGCAAAAAATAATACATAAGTAATTTTATTTTAATAAAAAATCTATTAATTTCAATACCTCAAAACTGAAACATAATCTTATGGGTGATGGTATTTATCAATCAGTTTACTTGACTGAAATTTCTGTACTGGTTCTCGTATCAAATGATAAATACCCTCATCACTAAGGGTGATGGTATAAAAATCGACCATTTGACCATCTGAATGTGACGTCAGAACTTTAATATTAATATTACGCTTTTACTTTTTTCATATGATTTCTATACACATCTCAACGTCAAAGCATCATCTACATTGTCTACTGGTATATCTGTGTCTATTGGTTGAAATTCAACAAACATATTTTGTACAATTCAAATTTGCTTTATCTGTTTTACGATTGCACTCTGATTTGTTGATGCCATTAGGGAATCAACAAGTTATTGCAAACACACAACAAAACAATAGCATTTGTGTTTTATTTTCGGCCATTTGTTACCGCTTGTCTACTTTTTTTTTAGCAAAATATACCAAACAATCTTAAGGTTATTACTATTTGTTAGCAGTAGAAGTGGATTTGAGAATAGTCATGGATTTGTTAAAAGGTTCGCCAAGGTTTTGGATTTATTGTTGGATAGCATTTGGCTCCACCTACAAATTAATGAATGCTTAATTTCACATCTAAACTACTAGTTTTTGATATGGGGGAGAGAAGATTTACATATAAAATACTACTGGCAAAATGCCATCTCCAAATAGCGCAGTGTATATAAATAGAGGTTTTTGTATGGGAGTGCACAATTACTTTATCTAGTTACCATAAATTGCTTTTGTAATGATATAGTCAGCACGATTTTATGCAAGCCGACTTGTAGCTTTACTCTTTGGTAAGCAAGCATAACAAATTTCCTTAAATGATACTTACTAACTTCAAATCGATATTAAATTATTATTGCAAGTAACTTGACAAATTTAATGATGCAGAACTTCTTCTTTTTGGGTCTACTTTCACGTGCAGTTCTCAGAATTGAGTCCCAAAATCATGTGTTGTACTGTTTTATTAATGTTTTTCAAACATCTACTTTTGTTTTCTTTATTTGTATTAGGATTAGCAGTGCTTAAAAACAAATGAGCATTGTTTTTTTGTTTTTGAGTATTGTTACAAGTAAATATTTATACATTTTGGTTTCCCCTTCTTTGTAGCTGTCGTCCCGGTTGGCAAGGACCCCTGTGTACCGAATGCGTAGTGTATCCTGGATGTAAGCATGGTTCTTGCTATGGCGAAGCGTGGAAATGTAAATGCGATACAAATTGGGGAGGCATTTTGTGCGATCAAGGTGAGTAAATTGTGTATTTCAAAACACAGGGTACTGTTAATTACGGTGTATCAGCAACATTAAAAAGCTGCCACTACAAAATAATACACCGCAACACCTAAATCGTTAATAACTTAATGGTTACAAACTATCACACATGACTATGCCTTCAAACACACTTTTCACACTGCCTGACTTTATACGAGTTTTATTTTTATACTTTGATTTAGACACTCGAGTTCTTGTAGGTTATTGCAAAAAAGTAAAACTCCGATAATGTGTGTGTGTTTTTTTCTCTCTCCCTTTTTTTTTGCTGTAGATTTAAATTACTGTGGCACTCATGAACCCTGCAAGCATGGCGGCACTTGTGAGAATACCGCACCTGATAAATTTCGTTGCACTTGCGCAGACGGTTTATCCGGCGAACATTGTGAAATCATAGAACATCCATGTGCTACCCAGCCATGCCGAAATGGTGGATCATGCACGGTAAAGGTATGTATGTGTATGTATGTAAGATCATCTGTACTAAATTTATATGCAGCATCTATGCCATTTATCATCTCACATATATTTCCCATATCATTTTCGGTCATACAGAAGGGATAGATAGACCAGACCGACGACCGAGCAAATATTTAACTCGTAATAGTTCTATCCGTTGCATGGGGAATTTTATGTGTTGTTGCAATCCATTGCATTGATTGGTTATGCAAAACAGTATTAAGCAAGTCATAGGGCAACTCAGCTAAACTGAACGTGATTGTAAATTATTACAGTTGTCTTGAGATTTTCGCTTTACGCTTAGCATTCTTCGGTGATATTTTACTGGTAATTTGTTACGGAATTTATTTCAATTTGAAGCTTATATCGATCGATGGTTTGGTAAGGTAGTTTTTCTTTTTGCTTTCAACAATGTATGATGTATACTAAATTATTGCACTAAAATTGATTGTGAGAACGTTAATTTTTTTGTTAATGCTATTAGAGTAAAAAAAGTGCAACGTGAACGAAGTGTAATCTTTGTATCATCGATGAACATTTTTTGTATTTATGACTTTTGAGGATGTGGACTAAAAACCCTGATACTAAGTTTGTTCATACGAAAATTGTTGATTTGTTCACATATAAAGCAAAGCAAAATAAATAAAGGGCTTCAATCCTAAAAAATGATGCCATTCGTCAGTGACTACAGGACAAATGTAGAACTCGTCGAGACCTATACAACGATATTTTGTATGTTACGATTAAGCCACAAACAAAAAAAGCAGAGATAAAGAACGATTTTGGCTATATTTTGGGGGAGGAGGGGGAAGACAAATTTTTTATATTTAATTTGTCTTGAGGCGATTCTCAATATTTGCCCCCGATTTTGGAAAAAAATTGTATATAAGGACCGACCAAGTCAGCCTAGTAGTTCCAGAGATATTGCATTTTGAAGATTTTCCACATACACTCTGTATATAATCTGTTTATCTATATTTTGTGGCAGCTATAAACTCAACTTTGGATTTTCGATAATGCCAGAGCGGAATATTGTGTTAGTTGTTATAAAACGGCTTTGGTCACACTCTGAGCAAAACCATACAAAGAGGTCGGTCAAATCTATGAATATGAAAATGAGTTTGTTTATATGACCGATCTTTTTGAAATTTTCACAGAATTTAGCTTTGTGGAATGTAGCGGTGGTGAAAAAAGGGTATTTTCATTTCGAATAAGGTTTGCAGGAATACCAAACTCAGACATGGCCTCATATAGCCTATTCCTTATCGGAGAGTCGAAGGCAGCTTTGTAGTCGACAAAGAGGTGGTAGGTGTCGATCTGCTTTTTATAAGTTTTTTTTCTGGATTTGCGTAGAGTGAATATTTGATGTGTCGTAGATTTACCAGGTCTAAAGCCGCACTGATATGGTCCAATTAGTTTTTCTATAATTGGCTTTAGACGTTCACACAATATGCTTGAAAGGACCTTGTGCGCAATTGGTAATAGGCATATTCCACGGTAGTTCTAACATTCACGACGACCTCCTCTCATGTATATGGGACAAAACAGACTGAGACTCAAATCCAAGGGCATGCTCTTCTTCAGCCAGATATTCTCCACGATCTGATGTATGCTTCTAAACAGCTCTTCCTCGTCTGCCTTAAACAATTCAGAAGGAAGACCATCGGCTCCAGCCGCTTTGGAGCAGAGTCTTCTGGAGTGGTGTCCTTATCCAGAAAATTTCTGAAAGGATCTTTCCATATCTTCAGAACATTATCCTGGTCCGTAACTAGTTGGCCATCGCTGTCCTCGCTGGAGGGCAACCCTGTTCCTAGCCTTCACTCTCTGGTAGATTTTCGGGATTCCACTCTACGGAACAACTCTGTGCACTCATCCTGTCTTTTCTTTAGCTCCTTCTTTTTCCGTCTAAAGAGTCGACTTGCCGCTCGTCTCTTCTCCCTGTGCCGTTCACGAACGGTTCGCATTGCCTTTGGCTGAAGTTTCGCCCTGTATGCAGCAACCGTCTCTCTCGTGGCAGTGCGACATTCATCATCATACCAGGCAACTTCTTGAGACGGCTTTGAGTACCCACGTTCGCTTCTCGTAGTCCGTTCTATGGTGTCGGCTCTATTGCCACTGCGGGGTAATATTATCATGGGTTGGCGCATTCCACAGCAGTTGTGTTAGGTGGTGGTTGTAGGCGTCCGCTACCTCTGCGGTTCGTAGTTTACGGATTTTCAGCTTTCGTTGTGCCTGGTTACGTACGTTTTTCGCCATGCTTAACCTAGTGCGTAGCTTAACTGCGGTAAGGAAGTGATCGGAGTCAATGTTCGCACCCCTGATCACTCGTACGTCCAGAACACTCGATGCGTGCATTCCATCGACTACCACGTGATCTATCTGATATCTCGTCAATTTATCTGGAGATAACATTGTTGCCTTATGGAAATTTTGTTGGTCAAATCTAGTGCTACTTACTGCCATATTTCTTGCCGCAGAGAATCAGCCTAATGCCATTGTTCGAAGATTCGGTGTTCATACCTAATTTTTCAATGGTAGACTCAAATGAGGTCTCCCTGCCTATTTTAGAATAAAAATCGCCTAGTGCAATTTTGATGTCATGGCTGAGGCTGCGGTCATATACATTTTCTAGGCTATCGTAGAACTCGTCTTTGTCCTCATCGCTGTTTTCTTCTGCGGGAGCATGGGCACATATAAGTGTTATGTGGAAAAACTTTGTTTTGACTGTTATGGTGGTTATTCGTTCACGCACTGGGTTTAACCGTGAGACTAGTGTAAGGCTCTTGCCAACAAATCCACATCCAAACTCGTGCTTGTCCGCATGGAACGTCTTCAAGCGCGAGCACCAGTGTCCCGTCCACCGGATTTCTTCTAAAGCTGTTATGTCAGCCTTGTATTCTTCGAGAAATTACACCAGTTGGATGGAGGCACCTGGTCTATACAGTGTTCTACCATTTCAGGTGCACATCCACAAATCATGGTCCTTAATACGTTTGCAGTGGTCGTCAACAATTTGGGGGTCCATTTTATTATTTTCTTACTTCTATTCATTCCAATAGTTTAAACGTCGGTGGCGAGTTGCAGGCCCAGCGCAGCACGTCATAGTTGTCTCCTCCTGCCAGGATTTTATTACAGCTGCCCATTCTGGGTCAGACGCTGTCCAGGATACAGCTCACTTTGAGCCGACGTGCCTGGGTTTATGGTTTCGCCCCCCAATAACCAATTAGCCGTGCATTACACTCCCAATATTGGAAGTAAGTGCGTATAATTAATATAAAATTCACATACAATGTATATTACTCATACGTTATACATACACACTAATGACTGTAGCTAGTACAATATGTAAACTCGCTACATATGTACAATACAGTACTTGGGTCAAGGTTGTCATCAGCAATAACCAGTTTTCAACTTAGCACAGATATATATGGCCAGAAACTTGGGGTTATGGGGGAAATTTTGAAGAAAGAGGCGATAAATTACAACTTTTTGAAAGTTGCATTCGAAAAAATTTATCCAACTAGATGTTTTACATGTATATATTAAAAAAATTCACCAATCTTGAACCAAAATCTTTTGGTAGTAAACAATTACCAATAGAAATGATCTCCAAATGATCTTATGAAACGATATCATAATTCTCACATCAACAATATAAAAAATCAAGAGCAAAATTAATTTTTTATAAGTATTTTAGCTTTAGCTACAATTCTACTAAATTACGATATGAGAAATCTTGAGTTGTAGCTGAAAAACTAAGCAAAAACATAAAAGTTCATTAAACAAACCACCGTGATTTGGAATTTCTCACCTACTCAGATTGGCCGTTGCACTGTATAATGTCCTGTGTAGAAGAAATTAAAAGGCAGACGTTCACATTCATCTATAACCAGAAGATGCAGTTGTGATGGCCTAAAAATGGAAAGCTTGTTTATTCACAATAACGCGAGAAGCTATCCCATATTCATGGGATGAAAAGGGAAATTACATTTTTTTAAGTAATTCATATTTTGTTATTTCTTTTTCTCTCAATTGCGAGAAACTCTACCCCATCTCATTCATGGCATGCAAAAAATGTTGCAAGTTTATTATAATACTTCGTTAAAGTACACACAAAATTATGAGTTATACATCAAATTATAATTTAAATTCAAAAAATAAATTACAATTTAAATATGTTATAGAAAAAATATGCCCCAAAGATATTCATAACTCTTTCATATGCGTGCTTATATGATCATAACGCTTACCCATAATTGTTATTACTTTACTGCTCTTACTAGCTAGATATTATCGTTTACGTTCGTACTACTTTATTTGCGAATTTATTAGTTATTAATAACATATGATAAATATTAGTTGTGCACTAACTTTTAACATTTTACCCATTCCCCTTTCGGTATTTGCAGGAGTTACCGGCAAACGCAACCTCACTACCATCGTCGTCGTATCGTGTAATGCGCGGCATGAGTTCGGCAATGGGAAAACCAGTTACAAGACGCAATTTACCAGGATTAAATCTAGGATCATTATTATCACTGAATGGCCATAACGACAACAACAACGGTAACAGCAACCAAAGTCGTGGCACTGCCACATCAGTAACAACGCATTCGACATCTGGCGCTGGTAACAACATGAAACGCCAACGAAATACACCCGTCTCGGAATTCACTTGTGCCTGTGCGCCCGGTTGGACGGGTTCAACATGCGAGATAAGTAAGTGGATTTGTTATGATTTCATTTCATTTTTTGTATTTTTTTGTTATTGGTTTTCTTTCTGTTTGTTTTAATGTTTTTATTGCTTACACCACAAACTAATAACCGGCACAGATTATGATCATGGCGGTTAAAGTAAAGCGAATTATGAAAAAGAAAACAGTTTTTACATATTTGTTATAAATTAAAAAAGTATTTGCACTAAATCACATGTGAAATTAAATTATGAAATTTGTTAGGAATTAACTAACACTACACACAAGTTGTTAGTAATTAATATATTTTAATATTTTTTATTTTAACTAAATAAATTTAAGAGAAACACGGAACACTTGCGAACACAGCAGGACTATAATCACACACAGTTTAATATATAATCATGGATTTGAAGTTATAAACAATAAATTCCTTAAAAAACATTGCAGTGATATATGAAAAGTGGATTGAAATATTCCTACATTTATAATGTAATTACCAAAAATGTAAAACTAAAAGTATGGTCTAGCCTAAAACATGACAAATTCCTTTATACGATACTTACTAACTTCAAATCGATATTAAATTATTATGGCATGTAACTTGACAAAACGAATGATGCAGAACTTCTTATTGTTGGGGCTACTTTCAAGTGCAGTTCTCAGAATTGAGTCCCAAAATCATCTGTTGCACTGTGTTATATTATAAATAAATCTAACAAAACTTTGTTCAATAACTCATTTCATCATTATTTAACAAAAATCATAATTCAACATAGACACCATTCACCAGTTACAAAACGCATATGTTTATGGTTATATTGCGTCTATTAACATCTGTTAACCTGCTCTCTTTCAAATCTGATAACAATTTCCTCTACGCATTGCATGTATTTTTCAACCATAATAGCTATACATTAACACGAATTGCGTGTAGTTGGAAAATGTTTTTGCATTTTAGTGCATCTACAAATTTAAAACTTTTTTTATATTTAGCTCTTAACAACTAATGTTTTCACCTCCCAAAAGATTTGTTCATAACTTCTTTCCGTTTACCTAAAAGATTTTAAAATTTAAATTCCACCAACACGCAAAACTTAACAAAAACAAGTATGATAACATCGCCTGTGACAGCAACGGCGGCTTAAGAGCTATGAAAAATGATTTAGACTGCTCTTAACACCTTTTTGACATCCGCACTCATTTGTCATAATACTAACAGATATTTAATAAAGAAAGCTTTAACTCGAGTGTGTGTGTAAGTGTGTGAGTTTCACAAAAGTCTTACACTAATCTTAACACATACTTCACGTAGCAAGATCATAAATCTTTACTTAAGTACTAACTGAACAATAAAACGCAATGACAATTTGTAAGAAAAAAGTTGTAAATTGTTTACACTGCGTTTTGGTAGCTGTGTTACACCAAATGCCGAAGTTATTTTAAGCAAGAAATTTTAAAATATAGAAGCAGGGTAGACCAATTTTCCGTTCATGTTTACATGAATAGCTGTGTTAAGCAGGCAGGGCGATGTAAGGCGTAACAAAATACAAGGGCAGCCAATTTGATTTCAGTGCCATGTCGTTATGCAGAGGTGCACAACATGCGTTCTGTGTATGCGAGTGCTATTTAAACAACTTCGACTATATAAAAAAAAAAACTTAATTTCCCTTCGCACCCCATGAATGAGTTATGGGATAGCTTCTCGCGTTGTTGTGAATTAACACGCTTTCTATTTTTAGATTCACAACTAACGGCACCTACTTGTTTATCGACGAATGCGAACGTCACTGTTTGAGAAGCTCTTACTAGACACGACGATTGAATCGACGCTTAATACTGCAAAGTTGCTGTCAAGAACATTAAGTTAATCCTTAAATATTCGTCAACTATGCAAAAGCGAAGCATTACCGGACCCACAAGTTACAAATATTTATTTATTTACTATCCACATATAATCTTAAAACATTTGTTTTAAAAAATTTAGCAGAGGTTACTATAAAACGTATTACATAATTTATATATATTATATTTTTTTTAAAAAAATATCTTACCTGACGTGTTTTTATTAAACACTCTCTGGAATTTGATAATATGTAATTTTTTATCTGAAATAAGAAAAATATATAAAACGATAACAAAAGGCCCACTTTAAGTTAATTTGCACAAAAAATTAAAACATGCATCGGGTTGATAATTATTTAATTCAGATATTTATAACAAAGACACTCATACTAAATCTCACACATTTTGTAAGAAAGCATTCAGAAGAATTCAAAATATTTTGTTGACATTATGGGCACATTCTCGGTAGAGAATGTCACACAAACCATCATGATCTTTGGTATCACGATTTCCCAGATATGTGAGTGCAAATACATATTTTATGTGGGTATTGCCACGCCCACACATCAATACACACATTTTTCGAAGTCTAACGCAGAGTAGTGGGCAGAAACTCCTACAAAGTTACAATGCTTACGCTGTGATAGTACTTCAGATATATGTTGCAAAATATTCAGTTTTACATGCAGTCATTTCACCTGTCTGAAATTTCTGTACTAATTATATATATAGTTAAGGGTCGATTTGTATCCTCTGTAAACAATTTGTTACCCTAAGTTACTCCTTAACCTGATCAAACTAACAACGTCCCACTTAATAGATAAATAAATAGTCCTGAAAACATTTTTCCCACGTTCCTTCTGCCCACCGATCGGATATAAAATGTTGTTCTTCAAAGTCCCGAGAACGAAAATAAAGATTTTGTCGATATATTCATGACTGCATTGCCGAGTATTATAAAGGCTCATTTATACTACTGTCAGCATCGTGTAAATGAGTTTGTTTTATCAGAATTTACCGACATAATTTTTCTGACGAATTGGTTGGTTGGTATGCAGGCATCTCCTTCTTCGTGGAGAACACTTAGGTCCTTATGGACCCATTGTGACACCCGTTGGGCATTTACGCCATCCCTTCAACCTAAGCCCATGACGAATTTTTGCCAAAAATTTTGATAAAACAAACTGACGCCATGTAAATAGTCCTCAAACCTAACTGACGCAATTCTGAAAAACAAGTTGTCAAAATTCTGAAAAAATTTCAGCTAATGAAATTTAAAAATATTATCAAGTTAAGAAAAAACCATTGTAGTCCTTGTCTTTTGTTTCATTAATAGTACTTTTTGATAAGATTAAAGTACTTTTTGATATAATATAAATAATTTTTGGCACAATTAAACAACTTTTTGATTCATTGTAAGTACTTAAATTGTGGACAGTAAAAGTACTTATTAGTACATTTAAAGTACTTTTTGGTACAATAAAGGTACTTTTGAACAATAAAAGTACTTTTTAATAAAATAAATTGTACATTTTAATACAATACATAGTACTTTTTGCTACCATAAATGTAATTTTTAGTACAACAAAGAACTTTTTTACAATACTGTACTTTTTGATACAGTAAATTGTACTTTTTAGTGCAACATTGTACTTTTTGGTACAATAAATTAATTTTTTGCGATATTGTACTTTTTGATACCATGAATGTACTTTTTAGTCAAAATAATTAAATTTTAATTACAATATTGTAACTTTTGGTATAATAAATTGTACTTTTTAGGGCAATAATGGACTTTTTGGTACAATAAATAGTACTTTTTGTAAAATAAAATGTTTTTTTTTTTGGGTACAATAAATGGAACTTTTTGATATGAAATTGTACTTTTTGTTATCGAGTATTATATGTGTATCAAATATTATCGCTCAAGGGCTAAAATACACCACATACGCCACGCCCCCTTGCCAACTGATTGATACTAACAATTTCGTCACGCCCCCTCCGCTTACTGATACAAAATTTAAATTTCGTCCGCCTATTTATATTCGTGTTGTCGAATACTATCTGTGTATCAAATTTTATCTCTGTAAGACTAAAATGTAGTTTAGCCACGCCCCCTTCAACCAATGATCCAAAATTAAAATTTCGTCTATATATTCATATTGGTGTTGCCGTGTGTACTGATCTAAAATTAAATTTTCGTCCGCATATTAATATTCAAGTTGCCGAATACTATCTGTGTATAAAATTGTATCTCCCTCGGACTTAAATACAGTATTGCCACACCCACTAATCCAAAATTAAAATTTCGTACACATATTCATATTCGTGTTGACGTGCACTTACTGAGTGCCAAATTGTATCTCTCTAGGTCTATAACACAGTTTTTCCACGCTCACTGCTCCAAAATTAAAATGTCGTCTGTATATTCATATTCGTGTTGTCGAGACTAACTTGGTATCAAATTGTATATCTCTAGCTCTAACAAAAGTTTTGCAACAACCAAAATGCTTATAGGGCCGAAAACTGAAATTTCGTTTGCATTTGCATATAAGGGTATCAAATTGTTTACCTCTAGCTCTAAAAAAATGTTGCCCGCCCATTGGGTCCAAAATTAAAAATTGCGTCTGAATATTCATATTCGCGTTGCCGAGAACTGTATTTATCTCTCTAACTCTAAAAAAAAGTTTTGCCACGCCAACTCCTCCCACTGATCCAAAATTAAAATTTAGTTTACATATTGATATTCGTGTTGGCGAGTACTATCTGTGTACCAAATTTTAAATCTCTAGGTCGAAAACACAGTTTTGCTACGCTCATTATGCACATTTGGTCCAAATTTTAAATTTCGTATACATATTCATATTCGCGTTGTCGAGTACTGTTTGAGTATCAAATTCTATCTCTCTAGCTATAAGAAATAAGTTTGCCACGCCCACTACGCCCATTTGGTCCCAAATTAAAATTTCGTCTGCATATTCATGTTGTCGAGCGCTATATGTGTATCAAATTGTATGTCCCTAGCTCTAAAAATATATTTTGCCACGCCCACTCCGACCACTGGTCTAAATACAAAATTTCGTTCGCATTTATTTTCGTGTTGCTAAGTACTATCTGCATATCAAATTTTATCTCCGTAGCTGTAAAAAAAAGTTTTGCCACGCCCACTTCGCCCGTATGGTCAAAAATTAAATAAAATATATAGCCGTCGATAATTTCCAGTACACAAACTGCCTGCCAAATTTCATTGAAATCGGTTTAGCCGTTTAGGCGTGATTGAGCCACAATCAAACAAATAAACAAACATTACACAGTACAACACATGATTTTGGGACTCAATTTTGAGAACTGCACGTGAAAGTAGCCCCAAAAAGTTGAAATTCTGCATCATTCGTTTTGTCAACTTACTTGCCATAATAAATAATTAAATATCGATTTAAAGTTAGGAAGTATCGTATAGGGAAATTTGTCACGTTTAAGGCTCTTTTGTTATATTATCATATGGTGGCGTATGATTATTATAAGTAATATTTCACGTAAATCATACAACACGGAGTACAACAGTTTTATTGTAACTGCTACAAAATAAACCCAGTTCAAAATCATTTGATGAATGGAAAAGTGAAACCGTTGCTTATGTAGGGAAACGTTATATGAACAGATAAAAGGAATTGTAATTCTTATTTTTTGTTTTTTAATTTGTTTCAGCTAAATCGGACTACTGGTACCCTAGTTATGTCAAACAAAATACTTACTAACTTCAAATCGATATTAATTTATTATGGCATGTAACTTGACAAAACGAATGATGCAGAACTTCTTCTTTTTAGAGCTATTTTCACGTGCAGTTCTCAGAATTGAGTCCCAAATGAACGAGCTGAAAAATGTTGTACTGTTTTAATAGAGATAGGGATTATAGGGATATAAATTAAACATATAATATAATATATTTTATAATACAAAATTTTTTTATAAATGGAAAAGTAAAAAACCCATAGTCAAGACTAGTATAAGCTTCCCAAAAAGCTGACGATCGGTTTCCTCGCTAAACTGTATGTCAAATGCAAGAAGCTCTATCATGTCACATGCATGGGATGCAATTGAATAATGTGTTTGGTTTAAAACTATTTTTGGTTTCTCTAAACACTAAAGTTTATAGAGTAAACAATTCTTTTTGCACGTACTGCATTAATAACATACGTCAAAATAATTGCTAGCAAGTGTGTAACTTGCTAACAACTTAAATTCCTAGTCATTTTTCGAACAAATTGTGAACATGCATACAAAGTTTTCTACTCCATAATGCGCCATATGAATGGCAAAAAGACTACTTAAGATTCCTAACTTCACCTTTTTCATAGTTTCAATATGATTTTTTTTTAAATTCCCCTCAAACACTTAAGATGCTGTTCATGTACGCATCAACAATGTTCTCTTTACTAATCTATTTGAAAACCCCCCTACTCACCAGTCTAGCACCAGTCAAGCTATCTTCTCAAAGAACTTCTCCTCTCTCGCTCTCGAGTCTATGAGATGAACTTTTGTATTACTTTGTAGTTTGTTAAGATGCATCACGTGACAAAAATCTTAAGTGTCTTTAGCAGCAGCAAGTGTAAAAGATTTATTTTTGTCTATGGACTGTGTGACACAGCCAGTCCATATTCCTTGGAGTCCATTTACATGTTTACCATTTTTCAATTTGGAGTATGCAACAGTTGGTTACAAAGTGCATGGTTGTGAGTTTTAAGTGCCTAATATTAGTTGACAATTAGCCGTAAGTGGCTGTGACGATGCACTTAGGTGAATGTCTGCATGTTTGTGGCTAAAAACGAATAAAAGCCAAGTGATTGCATAGCAAAGTATTTTAGTTTGCGTTTATGTTTTGTTGTCGTTTTTCTGTTGGTTTATTAAGTCTTAACGCACTTTTGGGAACGTGTGAAGTCAATTTTTGTTATGCTGCGTTAGATTTTTAATTTACAAGACATGTTTAGATAACGTTAACAATGTATGAGGAGGTAAAGGATGTCTTATATATGTTATGGAAATTGGAGAAAGTTGACCGCTTTATGAATTAGGTTTCTAAAGTTTAATGTAGAGATATGGGGTATGATGGGAAACATTCCACTTAAGGAAATTACTTTCATGTTCAGGCTGTTCATATTGTTAGAGATGCATCTATTTAACTAAGTATGGTAAAGCTTTTGCTGCACTTAAACTTGTTTGACCTAGTATTTTCTTTATGTACCTTAATTGTATATAGTCAAATATGTACCAAAAACTTTGCCTGAGGAAGAAACCAAAGAGAATGTGCTAATGTTAAACTTCTTAATATTGGCCACCACACAACTCCAACAAACATCTCTCAACTTTTTCAAAATCGCCTTCCTTATCTTGAAAGAGATGACACCTGATGTTAAGCGATATAATAAAAAAAAACCTTAATAACGTTGCACTTAAGGGAAATTTTCTTTAATTCTTACCCCAAAAAAAATTTAAAACCAAATCTCGGTAATCTCAATACATTTAACAAATATAAATATCTTTGTTTCTGCTTTGCAACAACTTTACTTACACTCAAACTTTTTTTGTATACACAACAGCACTTATTGCAATTTTTTCTTTTACAATGCTTCATTTGCACATTTAGCTTTATTCCCCATTGTTAATCTTCTTTTATGTTTTTGCAGATATTGACGAATGTGCTGGTGGCCCTTGCGAACATGGTGGCACTTGCATTGATCTAATCGGTGGTTTCCGTTGCGAATGTCTTCCCGAATGGACTGGTGATGTTTGTCAAATAGATGTAAATGAATGTGAAATCGCATATCCTCCTTTGGCTTTGGCTGGGAAACATCATCAAAACCTCAACGCATCTACCTTACGCACTTCAACGGTTGCCATGGCGGGCTCACGAGCTGCATCCTCATCAACTTTAATAGCAGCTTTAAATGCGGCGTCTTCATCTTTATCGTCAGCGGCGAATGGCTCTCGAAAGTCAATGGTGGGACTTTGTGCAAATGCTCGTGAATGCATTAATCTGCCAGGATCGTTCTCATGTGTTTGCCTTGAGGGTTGGGGTGGCCCCACCTGCGAACAAAATTATGATGATTGTGTGGGTCAGTGTAAAAATGGGGCCACATGTAGTGATTTGGTTAATGATTATCACTGCGCATGTGCAACGGGATATGAAGGTAAGAACCAGTAAAAAACGAATGTATATTTTGTCAGGATGACGTAGTTATTTAAATCTTAAGATTTTCCTGTGGATCGGAACTACATACTTGTGATTTAGTATTTTATAGTTTAGGTTAAATATAAGTAACTACCAATATGAGTACATACTAGACCACGGCGCAAGTGCTCTTGAAATGGTTTCAAGCCAACTGTTTTTCAAAACATGTGTTTGTTTTGATTGTGCGAACAAAACATGTACACTACAACGATGTTGCATTGGTAAAGAAACGAAACAAAAGTAAGAGAGCGTAAGAGCGAATGACTGTGAGTTTTGATCAAAAAGGTATTTTGTAAGACAAATGCACTTAATTACGTTATGCTTGACAGTAAATGATTCAAAACATTATTTGTTTGCAAAAAAGTACCAAAGAGTCCTTGTATTATACCAATAAGTACTTTTAAGTACCAGAGTACATTTGTTTTGATCAAAATGGTTTTTGATTGTACAATATAGAACAATTCATTTTACAAAAAAAGTGAAAATTACTTTGTGGTTAGTACCAAAGGTATGTTTATTGTACGAAATAGTACAACTTTTTGTACATAAATAGTACTATTAGTAAAGTCTATTGTATATAGTAGTATATTAAGTAGTAAAAAGTAAAAAGTTTATGGCATCATACAGTACAATTTATTGTACCAATAGTACTTTTATTGTACAGAATAAAATTATTTATTGTTTCAAAAAGTATAATTTACCTTCCTTCAGTATCAAGAAGTGCGTTATTGTACCTCGTAGTACAACTAATTGTACAAAATACTACAATAGTACAATTTATTGTACCATAATGTATTTATGGAGCCAAAAAGTTAAATTTATGTTACCAAAAAGTACTTTTTTCTACCAAATTGTAAAATATGTTGTACCAAAAATTCAAATTCACAGGACCAAAAAGTGTACCAAATAGTACAATTAGTATAATTGATTGTACCGAAAAGTACAATTTATTGAACCAAATAAAATAATTTGTATTAAAAAGTACAATTTATAGTATTTTGTTCTTAGTACCAAGAAGTACGTTTATTGTGACACGGAGTACAACTAATTGTACCAAATAGCACAGTTTATGGTACCACATAGTACAGTTTATACTTTTATTGCTGCAAAAAGTACTTTTATTGTACCATAAAAGCACACTTGACCAAAAAGTACAATTCATTGTTCAAAAAGTACTTCTCTTAAATCAAATAGTGCAATTTAATGTACCAAAAAGTACTTTCTTGTACCACAAAGCACTTTTCATAGATTATAAAGTAAAATTTACCAAAAAGTACAACTTATTGTATAAAACAGTACATTATTCTACCAAATAGTACAGTTTATTGTGCGACACTGTAAAATTTATTGTACTAAAAGTACAATTTTGATACCAAGTACTACAAATAGTACTTTTATTGTACCTAAAAGTACACTTAATTAAAGCTTAGTGTCCCAAAGTAGAATAAACATATTTCTTGGTACAAGTACAATTTAGAGTACTCATAAGAACCTTTCGGTTCAATAAAGTGTACTCAATGGTACAACAAAAGTACTTTTTGCTACATATCAAATTTATTGTACCAAAATACGATTAATTTTATTTCACCAAAAAGTACTTTTACTGTGCCAAAAAATTCATTTTATTGCACCAAAAAGTACTTTTATTGTACCAAAAAGTACACTTTATTAAACCGAAAAGTTCTTATGGGTATTCTCAAGAAGTACTTTTATTCTACCAAAAAGTACACTTCATTGAAAGGAAAAGTTCTGTTCGGTACACCAAATTGTTCTTGTACCAAAAAGTACAATTTATTGTACCCTAAAATTACAATTTACTGTACCAAAAAACACAATTCATTGTACAAAAAGTACCTTTCTTAACCAAATAGTACAATTTATTACTACATAGTACTTTTGTTAGATCAAAAAGTAAATTTTAATGTACCAAAAAGTACAACTTATTGTATAAAAAAGTATATTTTTCTACCAACTAGTACATTTTATAGTACAAAACAGCACAAATTAAAAGGTACAATTATGGTTCCACATACTACAAATAGTACTTTTATTGTACCAAAAAGTACACTTTATTGAACAGAAAAGTCCAAATATATTGTACCAAAAATATTATTTATGGTAAAAAATAGTTCAACTTAATGTACCATAAAGAACACTAAATTGTACTTTTTATTATAACAAAAGTACGTTGTGGTACAAAAAAAGTACTTTTTGCTAAAATACATTTTATATTTTCGTACAATAAATTGTACCTTTCGGTGCAATTAAGTAAGTCTATGCTTTCTTGGTTGATTTCTAGTTTAACAAGTCTTCTTCGGCCTCCGCACTCATTATGCAATCACCCTTAGGGATGAGGGTATATATCATTTGATACGACCCAAAAGTGTAACACATAGAAAGAGTGACTTTAGACCCTAGGTTTCTTTGAACCAAATTCGATTCATGACTTTTTAAGTCGTTTGAGCAATGTCCGTCTGTCTGTCTGTCTGTCTGGTGGCTGACCAGCTGGTTCGCACGATAACTTTCGAAAGACGCAACCAAATGTTTTGAAATTCTGCACGAGTTATTATTTTCCCAAAACAACTTACGGTATTGAAAATGGGCTACATGGCCCCGCCCCTTCTGGTACCTCCAATACTAATTCATTATTCCGCCCACTTTAGAAATCGAGTAATAATATCAATACGCCCTACGGTATCGTCCCCAAATTCTGTATTTAGTAAAGCTATAACAGGATAAAGTTTTGGCAAAAATTTTGAAAGCCTAGCCACGCCCCTTCTGGTACCTCCCATACAAATCTACCTTTCCGCCCACTATAGAGATGGAGAAATAATATCAATAAAACAAACGTGATCGTACCCAAATTCTATTTTTAGTAAAGCTATAACAGGATAAAGTTTTGAAGAACAAAATTGGAAGTCTATCCACGCCCCATTTGGTACCTCCCATACAAATCTTGTACCCCCCACTTTAGAAATCGATTAATATTATTAAAAGACCTAACGCGATCGTGCCCAAATTCTGTATTTGGTAAAGCTCAAGAAGGAAAAAGTTTTGGAGAAAAAATCTGAAAGTCTAGACACGCCCCTTATGGTACCTCCCATACAAATGTACCTTTCCGCCCACTTTAGGGATGTAGTAGTAATATCAGTACACCCAACGCAATCGTGCCCAAATTCTGTATTTAGTAAAGCTATAACAGGGTAAAGTTTTGGAAAAAATTTTGAAAGCCTAGCCATGCCCCTTCTGGTACCTCCCATACAAATCTACCTTTCCGCCCACTATAGAGATGGAGAAATAATATCAATAAAACAAACGTGATCGTACCCAAATTCTATTTTTAGTAAAGCTATAACAGGATAAAGTTTTGGAGAACAAAATTGGAAGTCTATCCACGCCCCATTTGGTACCTCCCATACAAATCTGGTACCGCCCACTTTAGAAATCGATTAATATTATTAAAAGACCTAACGCGATCGTGATTTGTTTTACTGAGGGTAACGGTAAATGTAAGTTGGGTTGCCCGACTGAAACTTTCTAACTGGTTTTAATTACAAATCTGTTAATTTCAATAACTCAAGACTTAAACAATATCTTATATTGGGTGATGGTATTTATCAGTCAGTTTAACTGACTGAAATTCCGTACTGGTTTTCTAATCAATTAAATCGGTGGAGCTTCATTTCTATGCAGTCTTTTGTAATGAGTGCAAATTGGAGAACTGTTGTTTCGATATTACTCGCATACGCAGAACGCACAAATGAATGTTGCCATGGCACTGATTTGCCATTGACTGCTCTTTTAATTCATTAGCCCTTCTCTCCAAACCGCCGTGACTGCTCGACTCAGCTATCGATTCAAATGTAAATTGACTTTTGGTCCACCCTACAGTTTGTCCATTTTTTTCAATTAAACTATTAGTGTCTTCTTGTTTAGTTTAAATCAGCGATCGGCGAGAGCGCGCACTTGTGCAACATGAGCGAGAGAGCCACACATGTATTCTCACACACATTGTACGAAAACAAACAAACTGAATCAGTCTCGCTTGAGCATTCGTCCGACGCAGTTGTGTCGACGCTTGTTGTTAGCAAGACAATAAAAGAAATGAATTTTTTCGGTAAAAATGAGTTCTTATATGTTAATGTGCATTGCCACGCGCACAACAGTAATATTTCCCATATTATTATATTATAATTTTGTTCATAGTTATGAAAAAATCTTTACAACAATTTCCTTCACTACAGTGAGAGAGGGAAGAGAACAACTCACCAACACAAACCCATATTGTGGTTGTGTTAGTTGCCGATAGCTGGTTTAAATGATTATACTTTATACAAATTTTTATTGCTATATTTGTAATAAATGTGCTTTTTTGTTGTTATTTTTTGCCTACAGGTCGAAATTGTGAAATTGATATTGACGAATGCGCTAATTCCCCGTGTATTAATGGCGGTGAATGTGTGGATATGATTGGCAAATTTAGTTGCATTTGTCCTCTGGGTTATTCTGGCACATTATGTGAGGTATGTATTAATATTTATCGTATGTGTATTAATTGATTTTTTTACATTTGATGGGGTCAGAACCAAAGGGAAGCAAGTGACAATTATGTCAATCAAGCGTTGTTTCTTAAAATTTACTGATTGTGTTAAATACAATCGTATTACCCGTTGCATATTTATGTAATATCAAAAGGCGTTTTAATGCCTTGAAATTTGTGTGTTACAAAAACAAAAGACTTAAGACACGAACTTGTAGCATACTTTCTGTGTTTACCTTAGTTTAATTTAAACTTTTCCTTATGTTTTGTATTTCCCTATTTCAGGAAGCAAATGACCACTGTACACCTTCACCTTGTTTGGTAGGACGTTGCTTGAATACACCCGGTAGCTACTACTGCCATTGTCCTCCCGGACGAGCGGGAAAACATTGTGAGCAATTACGACCAATGTGCAATGGACCCCAATGTAAAGGTATGTTTTTAAATTAATTTATAGCTATATAGTCATGGTTTCCTTAATGACATAGAAAAGCTTATTATATGTAAATTTGGCCACACTTATATGTGTATGAAGCACTATAAAATATTGTGAACAATGTATTTTATCTATAGAGTTTCAAATGAAAATACAATATTCCAAAATTATTTAGATTTTATTTGATAAAGTTACAAAATAAATTGTTTGTTTTGAAGATTAGAGAAATTTGTACAAAGTAGAGTTTTTTTTAAATAAGCAAATTATTCAAATTGACACAAAAAAAATTTGTATGTTATTGATTTTATTTAGCGTTAGCAATTAATTTAATTCTATTTTAATCTGGTTACACTTATTTTATTTTTAAATTTCAGAAAGTTGTTTTGCTAACACAACCACTATTAATGATTCGAACAGTTTACCATGTTCTGGGCGTGGCACATGTGAAATGGGCATATCTTGTAACTGTCACTCAGGTTTTAGTGGCAAATATTGTGAGCACGGTAAGCTATAGGGCATTTTAAATAAAATTTTTTACAAAAAATATATATATGTATATTCAGGGGTTTTTGGAAAAACTACATATCGCACCATTTCGACAAAAGGCAGGCAACTTAAAATTAAAAAACTAAAAGCGTAATTCTTTGTTTGTGTCTAAAGAAGTTATTTTGAGAACACAGAGAGTGTCATTAGGGAAGAGATGGACACTTTATGTGGTTTTTTCTCATTATATTGCAGAAAATAAAAATTTAGAAATTTGTTTTATTGTCAAAAAGGTGCGATATGTTGATTTCGCAAAAAAGTTGTTTTATCATTAAAATTTAAGCCAAAATATTTGCATCTTATTCTCTCTGCACAATTATTTGTTTCTAAACCTGACCAGTGTACATCATATCAAATTGCAGATATACATTTCATTATAGTTAAACTCTTTTCGCTCTAACAACTATCCATTATGTTCTCTCCCATTTTGTAGCTCTTAACAAATGTTCGTCTAATCCCTGTTACAATGGTGGTGTTTGTATAGACAGTGATGATGCATTTACATGTGAATGTCCCTCCGGTTGGACAGGTAAGAAAAATTACTCTTAAACTTTGTACATGATATTTAGATCGCAATGAAAACAACAACAGACTTTCAGTTACTCACAATTTCCATTACAAAACCATGTTAGTACACCTAACATCAAGCAACAAGTGTATAATAAATATTTTACAAAAAAAATCTGTACAACAACTATAAGCACTTGTTACACTAAAAGCTTCAACACCGCGGTTTCAGACTTTACTGTGAATAAACATTAATCATAAGCCTAAATAACAACTGAAATTCTAAAAGAAAGAGAAAATTTTAATTCTGACTAATGGTATTTTAAGCGGACTTCTCCGTAATGATGATGAATTATTAATTATATTGTTACAAAGACAAACTTTTTTACAATTCTAAAAAATTATTAATTACATAGTTACATAAAAACAAAATTAATGCGAAGCCTGTTAGGCTATAGGGACCGGCCGTGGCATGATGGTTAAAACATGCGACTACGGTGCGGGAGATTCCAGGCTTAACTCCTGGCTACAGTCATATAAAAAAAATGCTTTCACTGCCGGCCCCATTGATGTTATCGTCAGCAACTCCGATTCAATCGGCATGTCTCGTAAAAGCTTCTCAAACAGTGACGTTCGCATTCGTCGATCAACAAGTAGGTGCCGTTAGTTGTGAATCTAAAAGTAGAAAGCGTGTTTATTCACAACAACGAGAGAAGCTATCCCATACCTTATTAATGGGGTGTAAAGGGAAATTATGTAAGTATGATAGGTGGAAGTTACTTTTGCCATCTCACATACATTTTGTCCATATTTTTTATTGAAATGTCAAATACGGAATTTGAATTTTTTTTTATATGAACTAAGAATATTGTTCTGTATTTTTGAGCTTCCAAAAAGGAGGAGTTTTGTAACATCTGCTTAGAGACTAAAAGCTTGTGTATCCAACTTCAACTCGATAGCTCTTAAATTACGAATGTAAGCGGGTGTTGAGACAAACGGACACTCCCAATGGGGAGATTGTTTGAGAGGTATAAGTAGTTTTTGTCCGATCTTGCTCATCTGGGAACTTAACCAACCCTTAGTGGTTATAAGCTTGCATCTTAAATTTCAGCTCGATATTACCAAAACTACCGCTGCAATCGCAAGGGCGGATAGACGGACACCTCCAAAAACTGGGAGTTTGCAAACAGCCGTTGGGTCTGCGCAATAGTACGAGACTATCTAATATGATAGAATTTGCGAACATTTTATTACAATCGGTCCATTAATAAGATATAATAACGATTTTTTCAAAAGGTGCGTGGCACCTCCCATTTCCTAGCGAAACCTAATCCTCCTTGTATCAGTAGCAAATCTCATCTTCATGTCTCTAATGGCTCGTGAGATGTGACCAATAGAAGTTTCAGTTTTGTGTACCAGTGAAAATTTCATTGAAATCGGTCAATTTATTTGGCCGATTTAACGATTTTTTCAAAAGGGGCATGTCACCGCCCATTTCCCAGGAAGACTTAATTCCCGTTGTACCATTAATATATGTAGAAAATCTCGTCTTCATAACCCCAATGACTTGCGAGATATGGCCTATTAAAATTTCGGTTTCTGTGGGCGCTGCCACGCTTCTTTGCCTAATTATTTTTTCATCAAGTCTATGATAGAGGCCATACAGATAGTCCCCTCTGTGAAAATTTCTTTGCAGTCGTTGCGTTTGTTGGGCCTATATAATGATTTTTTTTAAAAGGGGTGTGGCACCGCCCACTTTCCACAAAAATTTAATTTTTCTTGTACAACTAATCTATGTAACAAATCTTTTCTTCGTAACTATGGTTCATGAGATATAGAAATTTCAAGTTTCGAGCCGTATAGGGCGGTGCCACGCCCTTTTTTTTAAGAACTTCCAAAAATACCTTTTTTACCCGTTTACAAATTTTAAGATCCGATTATTGTGTCACTTGATGTAAAAAATAAATAACGGAACTGTAGGTAAGATCGGACAACTATTTCCCATGCCCTAAAGAGGTCAAGGGTCAGGTTCCTAGCAAACCCTATGTTTCTCACTAATATTCGATTAAGGAAATGTTTTTTCCTCGAAAATGTGTAATAGTCAAATATTAACGGAAGTGGTGGGAGCCTTTGCCTTTTTTACCAACTTGGTTTCAAATAGCCTGGTGATACCTCAACTATACTGTGCAATTTTCAGGACGATCATACTATTAGTTTGGCTGTTATAACGGTTTCTATTAAATGTGGCGTGGCACAGCCCACTTCCACCCTGGCTATAATTCATACTGTACCAACAACACATACCAAATATCGGCTGTATATTTCTTATAGTTCATGAAATACAGCAATTTAAAGTTTCCAGATTTATACCACGCCCACTGATCCGATCCCGCCCATTTTTTGTTGGATCAGGAACTTTGCTGCCAAACGACGATTTCAAGACTAAAGAAATAGTCATCCATATAATGCGGTTTCAAAAATAGGATCCAATGGGCGGGGCCACGCCCATCAATCCAATCCCGCCCTTTTGTCGACAGATTACGAACATTGGTGCCAAATGCATCCACACAAATTTTCGAAACGGTTGGGGTAACAGTTCTCCAGATATTTCGGTTTAAAAAAATAGGTGCGGCCCCGCCCTCTCGATATATCAAAAATGAAACTACCCATTTTTTCACCACCTACCACACAGCTACATTCTGTGAAAATTTCAAAAAGATTGGTCAAGCCGTTTTCGAGTATATACTAAAAAAAATGCCAATAAACAAAGACAAACTCATTTGACCTTTAACCTCTGGAGCACGGCTTAAAGTTATCCGATTTTGCGAAAATAATTTGACCATAGCCGTTTTATAGCAACTGACACAATATTTCGCTCGGGCATTACCGCAAATTCAAAGTTGAATTTCGCCACCACCCTAATATATATATTAACATACCTACCACGCCTCCTTATGGGCGCTACATATGAACAAAAAATAAATATAACCTTCACTACATTCGTGCGCGTAGTGAAGGATATAAAAATGTCCCTGCTCGATTGTTATTTTTATTGCCATCCAAACTAAAGACTTAAGACACAAACTTTCTTTAGCTTAAACAGCTCAATTGAGAGGTTTTTATACCCTCAAACTTAGGGAGGAGGGTATATAGCTTCTGTTACGAGGAAAATGGTAACTCAGCAAAGGTGACGTTTTAGACCCCAAGTATTTTAAGACCAAACTCGTTTCAGGACTTTTTAAGACGATTAAGCAATACGTCCGTCTGTCTGGCTGGTTAATAGAAGAATAACTCGAGAAAACCTTAACTTATCCTTATAAAAATTTACCGGAATTAATATTGTACAAAATTAAGTAATAGAATTTTAAATGAGCAGGATTGTCCCATCCCTTGTGGTACCTCCCACATAAAATGACTTATTTTTGGATAATTAATATTTCTTTAATTGCTTCAAAACAGACAACTGTAGGGTAGTTGAAAACGGTCAGTTTAATTACCTTGTAATAGAAGACAAACCCTCAGAATACCGAAACCTTTGAAACACACATTTTTCTACCTTCCAAAGATATAACCGAATTGACCATTATAGTTTTACATACATACATATATTTTTTTTGTAAATAAACTAAATTCAGACATATTTTGTGTAAGATGTATGCATATGAAAGTTTGCCTAACGAATGAATATGGACAATATCGGCTGATCCCTTCTGGTACCTCCAATACAAAATTACCTATTATAAGAAAAATTAATATTTCTCCCAATTTTCAAATGGACAACTGAAGGATCAAATTATGATATTGTTTCATAATTCGGTTTAAAATCAGTTTATTGCCAATGTTGTTAGTTATTTCTCTAATCCTTCACAACTAAAACCGTGTATAATTAACTCATTTATGTTTAAGCTCAAAACTCTGCATATACTTGTTCGCCATGTTGTGAGCACGGAGCAACAACCACTTTGATGTATTCAACGAAACACTCATAGCCATCATTATGGCAAACACAACTGCTAATAAATCGCAGTGCAGTGTTTTTTTTGTTTTGCCATACATTAAGTTAACTTCAAACGTATTAAAGTTTAAAACCAAAAAACCAATCTAAAATTTGCTTTCGAACCAAAACAAAAAACGTACCTACAATTTCCTCTCGACATAACGAAGTAAACGCCTATCACGACTGTGAGACAGACGATGGTTTTAAATGCGGCTGATGATGCAGTTCGATCTGCTGTGAGTTAATGTTGTACGATGCAAGTAGCGCGACTGGCAGGTTGAAATGTAAGCTATGTAGTTTTTTGTTTGCATTTTTTCCTTGGCTTCTTCGCCTTCGAACTTAAACGGGAAGAGCGTAGTAGAAAAACGTAACGACAGCTTCAATGAGTTTATATAGGCACGAAAGCGAACGTTGTTTTTTTTTCTTCGTCTGCTGCTGATAATGCTGCCTGTAAGTTGGAGTTGGGCGGTGGACCCAGTACAACCTCATTGCTTTTTATCCACGCCAATACCTCTGTGGTGCCTCTGAAACAGAACTCATCTGTTAGTAATAAAAAAGAAACTACTCGCATGTTCATTTTCATCGATTGTCTGTAAGTTTGTATTTAAGTCCTAAGCTAAATTTTGGTTGCCGAACTGTATGTCCGTCCATTTGCGTGCCTGTCTGTTTTAAATTGTTTCTTGTGTTGTTTGTGTGCAGTGGCAGCAGGTTGCACTTATTTTACAAATGAAAAAAAATACTCGTATGTCACACTGCATAAGATTCCTTTTTTTGATGGCGGGGAGGGGTTGCACATACAAATTATAGGAGGGGTATTAACTAAAGTTTTGGCAGAAACATTGTATGTCTGTTGGTTGTAGGAATTGTGTAGGTAGTGGCTACTGCAGCATTCATTGGTTTTACAACAGTTTTGCACAGTTTTCTACGTTTTGACCTATAATTATATGCAAAGGATTGGAAGCATTTAAATTAAGGTTTTTTCAGTGATTTAAGTGGTCTCTATAATTGGCGAAGCTTAAATTTTGAGCAGATTTATAATTAATTCTCTTTTACATACTTATTTGAGGTTTTTAAATTGTATTTGGATAATCCTCAAGTTAAGTAAAAATATTAAATATAATAAAAAAAATAAAAACATTAAAAATACTAAAAATATTAAAAATATTAAAAATATTTAAAATATTAAAAATATTTAAAATATTAAAAATATTAAATATATTAAAAATATTAAAAATATTTAAAATATTAAAGATATTAAACACATTAAAAATATTAAAAATATTAAAAATATTAAAAATATTAAAAATATTAAAAATATTACAAATATTACAAATATTACAAATATTAAAAAGATTGAAAATATTAGAAATATTAAAAATATAAAAAATATTAAAAATTTTAAAAATTTTAAAAATGTTAAAAATATTAAAAATGTTAAAAATACTAACAATATTGAAAACATTTAAACTATTTCAAATACTACAAATTTTTAAAATATTAAAAATATTAAAAGTATGAAAAATTTTAGAAATATTAAAAATATTAGAAATGTTAAAAATATTAAAAATATTAAAATTATTAAAAATAGTAATAATATTAAAAATATTAAAACTATTAAAAATATTACAAAAATTAAAAGAATTTGAAATAGTAAAACTATTAAAAATATTAAAAATATTAAATATATTAAAAATATTAAAATTATTAAAAATAGTAATAATATTAAAAATATTAAAAATATTAAAAATATTAAAAATATTAAAAATATTAAAAATATTAAAAATATTAAAAATATTAAAAATATTAAAAATATTAAAAATATTACAAATATTACAAATATTAAAAATATTAAAAATATTGAAAACTCTAAAAATATTAAAAATATTAAAAAAATTAAAAATATTACAAACGTAATAATAAAAATATTATAAATATGGAAAATATTGTAATGTAAAATTATTCAAAATTCCCTTGTAAATATTAGCTTTCATTAAATTTTCTAAAATTTTTATATTGTTTCTCACTCATTACATTTAAGACCCCTCCTGTATGCAACCACATTGCTTTGCCAACCAAAGCTAAGAGAAATTGACAAAGCAGTCGTCGTTGTCCTCATTGAACGCTCGACAAAGCGACGAAATATTTTAATTAAAATTTCCTAATCGTGTGTGAAGTGTTTTTATCAGATTGTTTAAGCCAACGAGCTACATCGACATATTTACTTCTCACACAGATCTGCTAAGCCATTTGCCTTTATCCAACTTCATTGTTGGGTCTCTTTCTCGCAGTATCCCCACCATGCATATCTATCGTAGTAATGCTGGTCTGGCAGTTGTTCCTTTAGCTAAAGCTGTTTTGTGTTGTTGTTCTTGTATGTACTGATGTCATTTCACTTGTAAAACGCGCAAGGGAATTAATATGAAACCTAAAGATCGCGTTTCTACAGCGGCGACGACAGTAACAGCAGATTTTTTCTTTTTTGCTTACAAGGTCTCGTGTTGGTTCCTTAATACGAATCGACACATCCCCGAAAAGAGCGAAAGCAAACGATGTGCAGTCGCAAAAACAAATCAAGGAAGGCAGCAAAGTTTTGCAGTAGTTGAATAACTGGCCAGTCTTAGAGTTGACTTCTGCAGCATGCGTCATTTCGATGGAAATAAATTGCCTGTTGCAGTATATACATTTTAGCCTTTGAGTCCCGGCCAATACCAAACTTTGTTTGTCTGTGTCTATTTAAGATTCAAATCAGCCTTTACTAATAGTTGCTTTTGGCATTTATGTGTGAAGAAATTTCAAAGGTGTTGAAACATACGTGGCAAGTGTGAAAATGTAAATGTGGTAATTGAATTGTTGTCCTGGCAGCAGCTCTGTGTATAGCGAGAAGCTTTACAATGATTCATAGAGAAATTATGGTTTTTTAATGAGATGAGTGTGAAAACGATGGTAGCCTATATATAACGCTGGATTTATCAGAAGATACAAATTTTTAGAGATAGTTGGCAATGAACCCCAATCAATGTAATATGGTCACCTTTAGTTTAAATTTGTTTGTTTGGCAAATTCAAGAATCCTAAGTATATCAAACTATACTACTATTTGTATTTGAAAGGTCATAACATTCTGCTCTGTTATATAATATATTTTGTCTAACATTTACTCCTGTGCGTGAAAAAGTTTGTTTCCTAAGTCTTTTGTTTTCATTGCCACTTACACCTTACTCTACATATCTAGAAATCCAAATTTTTCATAGAATATTTTAAAAATTTATCAAACGTATTTTCAACCAATCATTTTCCATTTCATTCTTCATTTTAGGAAAACTCTGTTCAGAACGTGCCACCGCTTGCTATCCCGGTCAGTGTCAAAATGGTGGAACTTGTGTTAGCGGATCTCACAATAAAGATTTACCCTCACAATGTCGCTGTACTTCCAGTTGGGATGGCACCTTTTGTACTGAGCCGATTGATCAGTGTCGGGGTCAGCCTTGTCACAATGGTGGTACTTGTGAGTCAGGCACTGGATGGTTTCGATGTGTCTGCGCTAAAGGTTTCACAGGACCCGATTGTCGCATAAACATTAATGAATGTTCCCCACAACCGTGTCAAGGTGGCGCCACTTGTATCGATGGTATTGGCGGTTATACGTGTATATGTCCGCCCGGACGTTTCGGTTTAACATGTGAGATATGTAAGTAGAATTTGAGTTTACTTTTCTATACAACTTGCAACTTTTTTATTAAATATCTTCACAATATTATTACCAATATTATTTTAACAATATTCGTTTTCGAATTTCTATCTTCAGTAGTATCCGATCCCAAGTCCGCCTGTTTGAATACCACCACTATTAGTTCGCCTTATACACCGCTTAACAAAACTAAAGGCGTTCTAAGCCAACTCCTTACCGGTCACTCACAGGAATTTTGCAATGCTTGCATTTGTGAAAATGGTATTACACGATGTACAAATCTCTGGTGTGGTCTTCAAAATTGCTTTAAGCCCAACGACACTTCAAAATCTACAAATTTTTCTGGCGCATGCAAATCACACGAGGTGTGTGTACCTACGCTCACAGAAAACTGTCTTACAGGACCCTGCCCTTTAAGAGGAGATTGCCGAGCTCTGGAGCCGTCACATCGTGTGGCACCACCTCGACTGCCAGCTAAGGCAAACTGTTGGCCAAATCAAGCTAATCTAAATGATAATTGCGCTCGTCTCTCTATACTTTTGGATCGACAACGACTGGGTACTGGATCATCGGTGGAAGGGCTGTGTTCGTTGCTGCGAGTGTTATTGGCGTCGAAACTGGTTAAATTGCCCAAGGCAGATGGTGAGGGAATGCTGATAATTATTTGCGATTTGAAGACGGGAACCAATGACACCATTGAAGTGACAGTGGTAAGTAATGTAGAACACCCAAACAAAATCTTTAAATAATTTTCTAACATACTACACAATTGTTATCAATTTAATGATTGTGGAACTTAAAGATAATTAAAACAATGAAAATCAAATCACTAAATAAAAAAAAAAAAAAATTTAAATTTTTTAGTTTTAAATTTGCAATTTAAAAAAAATATTAAATTATATTCATTAATTTTTAATATTTACTATATTAAATTTTAAAATTTTTATTACATTAATTTAATTAATATTTAATTTTAATTTTTTTTTTAAATTAATTAATAAAAGTTAATGAATTTAATTTAATAAAAATTAATATGTAAAACTGGGAAATTTAAATATTAATTGTTTGTATTTTTTTTATTAATTTATTTTATTTTAATTTTAATTTTAATTTTAATTTTAATTTTAATTTTAATTTTAATTTTAATTTTAATTTTAATTTTAATTTTAATTTTAATTTTAATTTTAATTTTAATTTTAATTTTAATTTTAATTTTAATTTTAATTTTAATTTTAATTTTAATTTTAATTTTAATTTTAATTTTAATTTTAATTTTAATTTTAATTTTAATTTTAATTTTAATTTTAATTTTAATTTTAATTTTAATTTTAATTTTAATTTTAATTTTAATTTTAATTTTAATTTTAATTTTAATTTTAATTTTAATTTTAATTTTAATTTTAATTTTAATTTTAATTTTAATTTTAATTTTAATTTTAATTTTAATTTTAATTTTAATTTTAATTTTAATTTTAATTTTAATTTTAATTTTAATTTTAATTTTAATTTTAATTTTAATTTTAATTTTAATTTTAATTTTAATTTTAATTTTAATTTTAATTTTAATTTTAATTTTAATTTTAATTTTAATTTTAATTTTAATTTTAATTTTAATTTTAATTTTAATTTTAATTTTAATTTTAATTTTAATTTTAATTTTAATTTTAATTTTAATTTTAATTTTAATTTTAATTTTAATTTTAATTTTAATTTTAATTTTAATTTTAATTTTAATTTTAATTTTAATTTTAATTTTAATTTTAATTTTAATTTTAATTTTAATTTTAATTTTAATTTTAATTTTAATTTTAATTTTAATTTTAATTTTAATTTTAATTTTAATTTTAATTTTAATTTTAATTTTAATTTTAATTTTAATTTTAATTTTAATTTTAATTTTAATTTTAATTTTAATTTTAATTTTAATTTTAATTTTAATTTTAATTTTAATTTTAATTTTAATTTTAATTTTAATTTTAATTTTAATTTTAATTTTAATTTTAATTTTAATTTTAATTTTAATTTTAATTTTAATTTTAATTTTAATTTTAATTTTAATTTTAATTTTAATTTTAATTTTAATTTTAATTTTAATTTTAATTTTAATTTTAATTTTAATTTTAATTTTAATTTTAATTTTAATTTTAATTTTAATTTTAATTTTAATTTTAATTTTAATTTTAATTTTAATTTTAATTTTAATTTTAATTTTAATTTTAATTTTAATTTTAATTTTAATTTTAATTTTAATTTTAATTTTAATTTTAATTTTAATTTTAATTTTAATTTTAATTTTAATTTTAATTTTAATTTTAATTTTAATTTTAATTTTAATTTTAATTTTAATTTTAATTTTAATTTTAATTTTAATTTTAATTTTAATTTTAATTTTAATTTTAATTTTAATTTTAATTTTAATTTTAATTTTAATTTTAATTTTAATTTTAATTTTAATTTTAATTTTAATTTTAATTTTAATTTTAATTTTAATTTTAATTTTAATTTTAATTTTAATTTTAATTTTAATTTTAATTTTAATTTTAATTTTAATTTTAATTTTAATTTTAATTTTAATTTTAATTTTAATTTTAATTTTAATTTTAATTTTAATTTTAATTTTAATTTTAATTTTAATTTTAATTTTAATTTTAATTTTAATTTTAATTTTAATTTTAATTTTAATTTTAATTTTAATTTTAATTTTAATTTTAATTTTAATTTTAATTTTAATTTTAATTTTAATTTTAATTTTAATTTTAATTTTAATTTTAATTTTAATTTTAATTTTAATTTTAATTTTAATTTTAATTTTAATTTTAATTTTAATTTTAATTTTAATTTTAATTTTAATTTTAATTTTAATTTTAATTTTAATTTTAATTTTAATTTTAATTTTAATTTTAATTTTAATTTTAATTTTAATTTTAATTTTAATTTTAATTTTAATTTTAATTTTAATTTTAATTTTAATTTTAATTTTAATTTTAATTTTAATTTTAATTTTAATTTTAATTTTAATTTTAATTTTAATTTTAATTTTAATTTTAATTTTAATTTTAATTTTAATTTTAATTTTAATTTTAATTTTAATTTTAATTTTAATTTTAATTTTAATTTTAATTTTAATTTTAATTTTAATTTTAATTTTAATTTTAATTTTAATTTTAATTTTAATTTTAATTTTAATTTTAATTTTAATTTTAATTTTAATTTTAATTTTAATTTTAATTTTAATTTTAATTTTAATTTTAATTTTAATTTTAATTTTAATTTTAATTTTAATTTTAATTTTAATTTTTTAATTCAAAATTTTTTACAAATTAAATTTAATTTTTAATTTTATAAAACTAAAAACTAAAAATTAAAAATTAAAAATTAAAAATTAAAAATTAAAAATTAAAAATTAAAAATTAAAAATTAAAAATTAAAAATTAAAAATTAAAAATTAAAATTTAAAAATTAAAAATTAAAAATTAAAAATTAAAAATTAAACATTAAAAATTAAAAATTAAAAATTAAAAATTAAAAATTAAAAATTAAAAATTAAAAATTAAAAATTAAAAATTAAAAATTAAAAATTAAAAATTAAAAATTAAAAATTAAAAATTAAAAATTAAAAATTAAAAATTAAAAATTAAAAATTAAAAATTAAAAATTAAAAATTAAAAATTAAAAATTAAAAATTAAAAATTAAAAATTAAAAATTAAAAATTAAAAATTAAAAATTAAAAATTAAAAATTAAAAATTAAAAATTAAAAATTAAAAATTAAAAATTAAAAATTAAAAATTAAAAATTAAAAATTAAAAATTAAAAATTAAAAATTAAAAATTAAAAATTAAAAATTAAAAATTAAAAATTAAAAATTAAAAATTAAAAATTAAAAATTAAAAATTAAAAATTAAAAATTAAAAATTAAAAATTAAAAATTAAAAATTAAAAATTAAAAATTAAAAATTAAAAATTAAAAATTAAAAATTAAAAATTAAAAATTAAAAATTAAAAATTAAAAATTAAAAATTAAAAATTAAAAATTAAAAATTAAAAATTAAAAATTAAAAATTAAAAATTAAAAATTAAAAATTAAAAATTAAAAATTAAAAATTAAAAATTAAAAATTAAAAATTAAAAATTAAAAATTAAAAATTAAAAATTAAAAATTAAAAATTAAAAATTAAAAATTAAAAATTAAAAATTAAAAATTAAAAATTAAAAATTAAAAATTAAAAATTAAAAATTAAAAATTAAAAATTAAAAATTAAAACTTAAAAATTAAAAGTTAAACTATATACTTATAAATATCTTTTTTTTCTTCAACTTCTTTGTAGTCCTCCAGCCTGCCAAATGATTCTCAATTACCACTGGCGATTAGTTTGCTCAGCAGTTTATTGTCCTCGCGCCAAATCAAAGAGTTGCAGCGAGAGGAGGTTTTAACCAATGCTACTTCGGCTGCCTTAGTCTCCATACTCGAGGTGAAAGTGGAGACTGCCATTATAGCCGAGGGCAACAGCAATACCATACTTATTTGTATTTCCGCTAGCATTCTCGTAGTACTTATCCTCATGGCTTTATCCCTCACACTGTTCTGTCGTCAACGTTTAAACAACCCCTCATCGTCCGAAGTGAATTTGGGTGCCGCCGCTGTTGATACTGCGCGTTACGATGAAGAAAAAACTAATAACTTACAAAACGAAGAAAATATACGTCGCATTACAAATCGCGTCAATCGCAGCACTACTTCGTTGGGTTGTTTTAATGATATTGAATTGAGTCTAAATCCAGCTGCCGAATTGGCGGCTGCTAATGTTTCTTCTTCAAGCTCTGGGATACATAAATCGCAAACGCTGTATCCAGACTCACATTTGGGTCGACGTATAGACGCGTCCACGGCGGTCGAAGATTCCTATAAGAAACGTTATTCACATGTGCTGTTGCATAAAACGCACAATTTCGATGTAAAAACTAATGCGGAAGATGAGGGCAGTAGCGCGAGAAAGGATTTAGGTAAGAGTTGACATAAATCGCTAATTAATCAATCACTCAATATAATCTTATGGGACAATATTTTTAACTAAATATTGACAATTTGTAGGTATTGTTTACTTAAGTTTTATTTTCTATTTATTTTCATATTTTCAGGCAACACTTTGTTTACATAAAGTTGGGTTAACTTTTTCTGTTTGTCTTTTGTCATGTGGCTCCGTCATTGCACATGACACAATAACATTTCACAAACTATGAATCAAACAAAAGACGGAACGCTCATTTAGAGAGCTAACCACTGCCAAACAGTGCCTTTGCAATGGACTTCCTTTTGGAAATATATATAAAGTCCTGACTGCCTTCGTAACAATGTGGCCACGCAAACCTTTGGTGTATCCGCGAACTCTATTTCTTCGTTGGCTGTGATAATGATGACGTTTTGAAAACAGTATTCTTCAAGATATAAAATAAATAGGAGCTGTGATATTTACTCGGGATGGTTGGTTAGGTGAACAAAGCATTTAAGCAGTTATAATCTGCAGGTAAGATCTTATCTTATAGTACTTACTGTGTTATAAACATAACTATGCATATAATATTTTTAATTTTTTACATATTTTTTTGCATAACCGTAAATTTGTATATTTTTCTTTTCAGAATTCAATAGGTTGTATAAAATGAAACAGAATATATTAGTGGAAGACAGGAAGTGGTAGGGATTTCCACTTACTTTCCATACCAAAGCAACAAGGAATTTGTCTTTCCATGGCAATCAAATGTAAATTATTTTTGTTACGAAATTAATAATATTATCAAAATTAATCTTGTTCGTAATATAAATAAATAAATTGGTTATAATTTGAAAGAAAAAATAAAAGTATTTTTATTTTTAGGGAAGAAAAATAATAATTATTTGTACTCAATAAATTTTTGTACCTAACAAATTCGACAAAAGCGATTTTAAAATGTAAGTATATTGAAAGATTTGTGGCACGTTGCACAGTAATGCGAGTCTCACTTCACAACTTCACCCCTCAAAATGAAAGATAAATTCGAAAAAAAATAATATTTTTGCCACGCCTCTTAAAACGATAAAAAAGTTTTTTAAATAACATGAAATTTTGTCTCTTACAGTACTAATATATATTTTTATTCATAAACAAAAATAATATTGAGGTTTTCAGTTTGGTACTATCCGTAGGGCCTCTATCAAAGGCTATACGGAAACATAATTAGATAAAGGGGCGTGGCACCGCCCACATAAACAGAAATGTGAATTTCACATAACCCTCGATACATTAGGGTTAGGGAGATTTGCTACACATGTTACAGGTGCAAGAAGTATTATGTGTTGCTGGAAAATGGCGGTGCCACGCCCCTATTGAAAAATTGATTACATTAATGGACCGTTGGTAATAAAATGTTTAAAATTTCCGTCATACGATTATTCCACAGCCTAAACGGCTAATTCTAGAGCCTTGAAATTTTGCATGTACATAGATTACTTCTGTGAAGTAGGTGAAAGATAAAAGGACAATGAAAGTATTTATAGAATAGTTGTTCGGTACGAAGCGATTTTTCGAAATTCGTACTTTTAAGGGTACAAAGAACCAAAAAGAGATAAAACTGGTACCATCATCCAGATCAAACGTGTGAAGCTATAACCACGATCATTTTAATGTGCATGCTCCCTATGGAATTAATAGGCTGCACGCAGATTTTTTTTTCGAAATTCGTACTATTAAGTATTATATTACTGTTACTGGTTATAATACTCAGGTCAACGGCTAAAGTTGCAATGGCGATTAGGGGTAACACGGCCGAAAACGTGATAAAGCTGATATTATCACCCAGACAATACGGCTAGAGCTAATCAAAGTTTATTTCTCTAGGGTTAAAAAACACTTTTGGCACATTAAACCCGCCCACTGATCAAAAAAAAAACATTTTGTCTACATTTTTAACTTGCTGTGCTACATAATATCTGTATATCAAATTTTGTCGCTGTAATCCTAAAAACTATTTTATCACGGCCCAAAACACAGTTTGGCCACGCCCATTCCGCCCACAAAATTTATAATTGTTGTACAATTTTATGTCTACATTTCATTTTCTAAAGCTAAAATAAAATTTTGCCATCGCCTGCATATATGAATTTGAAGTGCTGAGTACTATCTTATGTCATTTCTCTACTTCAAAAAAAAAAATTTTTGCCACACCCACTCCGCCCATTTAATCCAAAATTAAAATATATTTAACTTGTTAGATTTTCCATATAGAACATTATAGATAAAAAAAAGTGAGCGTGAAAATGGGCGTGGCCAAATTTTTTTTAATAGAAACCATTCTCGGGCTTTTAAGAACTTTGTAGCAACAAATAAGTTAAATTGGTCCATGCGTTCTCAAGTGATGGCCTTAAAAACAACAACAGTTAATTTTTATATATAGATCAAATTTTTTCATATTCTTTGATTCGACTTTGACCAAAAAAAATCAAACGTTAAACCACTGTTAAAATAACTCCGCTTACGTTGTGGAGCAAATTGGAGTATAAGGATTTATTACTGAGGTAAAATCTTCCCGTTTGATATTGGTTTGGTTCACTCCCGAAAAAGTGTGTGTTTCACAAAATAGACTTCTTAACATTTGATTAACATTTCATTTTGATTCTATTCCATCACTGTTGGATCGTATAGGTTATTTGTCTTTGGTGACTCTTAGTGAAATTTTCCAAAAAATGTTTCTAGCGAAGATTTTAACACTTGACCTCCCTCCAAAGTTGTATTTTAAGCTTTTTTTAAAATTGGGCCTAAAATTTTCTATATGGGTGGCAGCTAGAGTGTTAAAATGTTCCAAGAAAATTTTTCACGGAAAGTTTTAATGTAGTTCTCCGAAGACATGAACTATCATAACTTTTTTTTATACATGATTTTTCATATTGTTTGATTCGAATTTTGACCAAAATTATCAAATTTCAAACCACTGTAGCAAAAAATTGTGACGTAGTGGAACAAAATGGAGTTTAAGGTTTAGTTACTATGGTCAAATGCTATTGTTTGATATTAGTTTGCTACACCCCCGAAATACTGTGTAATTTAAATTGAAATAAACCACAATTTTGGATCGATGTGCGTATGATTAATATAAAATCCGCATACAAATAATATTACTCATAAGTTTTAGATACATATAATATGTAGCGAGTACTATATGCAAACTCGCTACATATAATGTCGGGAGTATATTGATGTGAGAGCAAGGTATTTTAATTAGAAACCAAACAGTCAAATATGGGACTTTAGCCAATATGATATGAGTGTAAACTCAGCCTAACATAAACATTGTAGAATTTATATTATTTGTATGCGGATTTTATATTAATCATATGCAAATTCACTGCATATGTACAGTACAGTACTTGGGTCAGGATTGTCATACTATATCATCAGCAAACACCAGTTTTCTACTTATTACAGATGAGACAGCCTATTTATTGGCAGAAAATGGAAGTTATTGAAGAAAATTATGAAATTTTTTTAAGATTATATTCCATAAAATGGAGTAATTTGCTTTTTATATTGATATATTAATATAAAATATTAACTTAAGCCTTAGCTATAATTCTGCTGAAGAATGAAATGAGATTGATGATTTCTCATTTCATTCTTGAACCAAATGGAATTGATGACTTCTTATTTCATTCTTAAGCAGAATTGTAGCTAAGGCTGGTTCTTGAGTTATAGCCGAAAAACTAAGTGAACAAACATCAAAATTAGGAAAAAATAATTAATGTCATTAAAAAAAATTTGGCCTGAGAACGCTAAACTCTTTGGGGGATTTACTATACCGACCTAGTACCCTTACCCTGACTTGGAATTTCTCACCTACAGATTGGCTGTT